>JADDOH010023302.1:0-179008 GCA_016648135.1 Agrypnia vestita | reverse complement strand
CGCGAGAATCCCCTTTGTGGCCAAACCTCCGTTAGTCTTCCCCACCAGGCAGCTGTTGAGCAGCTTCAGCACGAAGGAGTCTCGAGACATGTCGAGTCACATTCAGGCCCTGAAGATGTCAGGCGTGCTGGAAAGAGCAGATCATTCTCCGAGCTTCATCTCAAATCTGTTTCTAACTCCGAAGTCGGACAACTCCCTAAGGCCGATATTCAACCTGAAGGCGTTGAATGCCTTTGTGGAGGCGAAACCCTTCAAGCTGTTCAACCACTTTCGGGTCCCAGACTTCCTCCAGCCCAAAGATTGGTTGGTGAAAAATCGACCTAACCCAGGCATACTTTCACCTACCAATAGCGGAATCGCACCGAAAGTTCCTGAGACTGTACTACCAAGGGGAACTTCTCCAGATGACCTGCCTGCCCTTTGGCCTGTCATCTGCCCCGAGAATGTTCGCAACGCTGTCAAACTGGCTAGCGGGACTCTTGCGGAAGAGAGGAATAAGGACCGTAGTCTACCTGGACGACTTCCTTCTGGCCAATCAGTCAAGGGACCTGCTAGCGACCCAGGCAGTAGAGACGGTCAATCTGTTCCAGCATCTGGGTTGGTGCATCAACCGCGACAAGTGTATCCTTATACCTACCCAAAAGCTGGAGTTTCTGGGCATTACTTGGGACACCGAAGCCAACCAGAAATCTCTCTCGGACCGCAGGTGCTCTGGCCTTCGCCAAGTACTGCGCCGCCCGATCGAGGCCGGCAGTTGCTCCCCCAAGCAGGTTCTAGGCCTCTTGGGGAGACTCAACTTCGCAAACTTCGCCACCCCTCGGGGTCGTTTGCATTGCCGAAGACTGCAGAGATTCAGAAGCCAACCAGAAATCCCTCTCGGACCGCAAGTGCTCTGGCCTTCGCCAAGTACTGCGCCGCCCGATCGAGGCCGGCAGTTGCTCCCCCAAGCAGGTTCTAGGCCTCTTGGGGGGACTCAACTTCGCAAACTTCGCCACCCCTCGGGGTCGTTTGCATTGCCGAAGACTGCAGAGATTCAGCCGCCAGCTGCAGAGGCACGAGCCCTCCAGACAAGTGGAGCTTCCTGCCGCGGTTCGGCAAGACCTAGAGTGGTGGTTGGAGGCCGTAGGGGAGTCCTGCCCAATACACGAAGCCCCCTTCTCCCACTTCCTGACTACAGACGCAGCGGACGCAGGTTGGGGCGGCCAGGTGGACGACAAGACGATATCAGGCCAGTGGACCCCAGAGCAGATGCGGTGGCATTCCAACCAGAAAGAAGCCTTCGCTGTTTACGCAGTGATCAGGGATCACGCTTACCTGCTAAGAGGAACGAAGACCCTACTGCAGACAGACAACAAGACAGTAGTGGCTTACATCAACAAGGAGGGGGGGACAAGATCATTGGGCCTTCTGAAGATAACTCGAGACCTCCTAGAGTTTATCGACCAGCAGGAAATATCTCTGACAGCGCAGTCATTCCAGGGAGATACAACGGGATTGCGGACCGACTCTCACGGGGGACACCACTCCCGGAATGGCACCTCCTGGAACCAGCGATAGAGGAAATATTCCGAATATGGGGACGTCCTCAGATCGACCTCTTCGCATCGGCCACCGCCCATGTGGTGCCAAACTACGTGTCGCTAGACTCAACCGATTGCTCGGCCTCCTATCTCAACGCATTCAGTCAGCATTGGGATTACGAGCGGGCCTGGGTATTTCCGCCGCCGAATCTCATCCCAAGAGTACTGGCGCACTTGAACCTGGCAAGAGGCACCATTCTCCTAGTTGTGCCAAGATGGGAGAAGACATTCTGGAGGGCCGATCTCAAACAACGAGCAAAGGGAGGGCCAATAAGCGTAAGAGATCTGAAGAGCGTCCTGATCGATACGTCGACAGGGTTTCCCCCACCGAGGGTGTAGGACCTCCAACTGGAAGTTTGGAGAATAGCAGTGGGTGGGAACAGGCTATAGCGGATTGGAGCCAGGAGGAACAGCAGCTGTTCAGATCTGGCTGGAGAGGCTCAACGCTGAACACCTACAAGCCGGCCTGGGATAGGTGGCAGCGATGGTGTACCACGCATTCTGTCCAACCTCATAACCGTCCCCCTGCAACAGTGGCAAGATATCTGGCCAACCTGTTCATCCACGAAGGGCTAGCCCCTCGAACAATATTGGTCCACAAATCGGCAATCGTATCCTTCTGTGGCCCAGCTCTTGATGCAGATAAGATTAGCTCGAACTTCCTCGTCAGGCACGTCCTTAAAGCCATCTCGGTTTCTGGTGGATGCACTGAGAGACCCCCGATCTGGAACCCCCGAGTAGTGGTGGAGTGGCTACGTGAAAACCCGCCAAGGAAACAGCCTGTATGACGTGTCAAGGAGGACGGCCATACTACTCATCATGGCATCTGGGCGAAGAGTCCAAGATCTGACACTTCTCAGAGTCACCCCGGACCGATTGATCGACAAAGGAGACTCCATCACGCTATGGCCAGCCTTTGGAGCGAAGACTGACACGGCAAGACACAAACAATCGGGATGGAGGTTGAGCGCATCGGATGAAAGGAACATCAACCCCTTGTTTTGGATCCGAAAGCTGGTCTCACTCTCACAGCCGAGACGAAAGCCGGACATGAAAGAACTATTTGTGACGACAGCAGGTGAAGTAAAGCCAGCTTCACGGACAATGATAGGTGGTTGGATCAAGTCAATCCTAAGAGAGGCTGGAGTGGAAGCAACGCCAGGAAGTGTTCGTTCTGCTGTGGCTTCGTTGAATTGGCTGGAAAACTACCCGATAGAGGAGATCTTGTCAAGGGGAAACTGGCAGAGTGAAATCACCTTCCGAAAATTCTACCAAAGAGAGATAGTAGATAACCCCAAGCAACAATGCCCCCAGAGCTCATTAGCGCCTCTCTTTACGCCAATATAGGCAGTCACATATAACGTCGAACCACTAGGTCACCAGGTGATAACAAACAGATCTCTCATAATGGATTCCAGGCGTCGAGACGGAACACAAAATAAAAGAATTTTACCTTCCATTAAAATTCCTATTTTGTTTCCCTCGACGCCCGGAATCCAGGTAATCCCTACCTGGTGCATTATGAGTCATATGAAAGAAAAACCGTAGCGCCGACGCAACCGGAAACAGGGATACCAGCGGGAGTAAATTGTCGCAAACAGGGAATCAGAGGGGGTAGGAACGCGTGAATAAGTGCCGAAACAGCAGGCTGTTCTCTCATAATGGATTCCAGGCGTCGAGGGAAACAAAATAGGAATTTTAATGGAAGGTAAAATTCTTTTATTATATAAGAGTATATAATAATAATATATTATAAAATAGTGAACACGGTCATTACTACACATAAGATAGTCCATATTATACACACATCTACATAGACCATAGGTTACCATACGTAGATACACACATATACATAGACCATAGGTTGCACCAATTTCTTTGTTCTCCAGAAGGTAAGGAATACCCAAAGATTTTAGATAATCTTGCAATGAACGATATTTGCATAATTAGAAATGTTACAAGAAGAAGCCATGAGAATCTTGAGACTCTTATGATCACATTGGAGGGAAAGCGATTAAGGGAAGGTCTCCTGGATGGATGGCTAAATTGGTAGACCAAATAAAAAGTTAACAGCGTCCTCTATATAAGTCATTAAGGACAATACTCAAACTACATTACATTGGTGAAAAAGCCTCCCTTATATAAAATTTGGCTTATAAAAATAATGGCGGCTTCGAAAACTCTCACAGTAAAGTTTTTGACTGACCATCTGACAGATATCATATTCCACATTTTATAAAAAAATTAGTCTTGAGATAAAATGTCATAGCATTTTCAAAACATTCTGATTTTTTTTATAGTTCAAAATAACGGTTCAGCTAAGATCACCCAATATAATAGATTCGATTCACATATCTCTTTCAGCCCGGATCGATTCGATCGTGCGTTCACATAAAAAAATATTTCTCGCTAACTTAACCGTTTTTCGGGTTCAAACCGACCTGCAATGATTGTGCGCTGTACTGCGCATATATGCACAATCATTGCAGGCCGGTTTAAACCCGAAAAACGGTTTAGTTAATGGGAAATATATATAATTTTAACGCACGATCGTATCGATCCGGGCTAAAAGAAATATAGTAGTCGCTTCATAATAGGAACTGAATACAATTATTTAACAGCTTGAAGGTGAATAATTTACTCTATATATTAAATACTTATGTCATTTCATTCTAGGAATTAAACATTAAAAAATAAAGGCGTTCCACTCACCCGTGATCTGATTGTACTCCTCGATGTATTTGACTGCATTTTCCGCATTCTCTGTTAGCATGCCCAAGAGTTGCTTTAGCTTTGCGCTCGTAAACATGGGGGATAATCTGGACCTCATGTTCTTCCAGTGAGGTTGTTTGAGGGCGAACACGGAAAGGCATCCTAGAGGATCGTCTCTAGACTTGTTGTTTGCGACCCTGTCTTCGAAGTGCAAGTAGTCCCTCACCAGTATCTTCTTGATCAGTTCTGGATCACTAACTAACAGGCATGGTTCACGACCAATCCAGAAGCCTATGAATCCTGCATTCATCTTCTGCGCTACTACGTGAAGGCTCTCCATGAATTGGCCAATTGACTTTTGGAAGATCACCATGGGCAGGATGCTACCGAAAACTGGTAATGGTTTCAGGTAGAACACACCTCTCTTTTCCCAATAGTTGAAATTCTTTGTCAGGTAGTGGTATAGACCGATTAGTAATGCTAGTAACAGGAGGTCCAGCCATAGATACGGAGTTATGATAGACATTATTCACTAAAAACAATTAATACATATTTATTTATTTTATATTTTAGACACGTAGAAACAGAGTTATTACAAATATAATAAAAAATAAGAAAAAATAGCCAGTTCCCATGCAGCAAAAGCACACTGGTAAAAGAGGACACCGAACACTATATGTACGTACTTAATAGCTATAACACAGAAGAACAACTCCAAATAATAAATTAATAGCTTTTACTTATTACACTTAACAACTTTTATCAATAGATAATCACATTTTTGAGCAACTAATGATTTATGAACTATCTCCTCTCCCACAAGTCTTTTCAGTTGTTTATTGAAGAGTCTTACATCACTTATTTCCTTTACGTCACTAGAAAGTCCATTATAGAATTTAACAGCTGTATATAGGAAACCATGCCTCTATTTGTTCTTGGTATCTTCTTAAATTATATCTCGCTTTTGTATAGCGTGAGTGTATGTAGCTATTCTGATGCAAAGTGATGTTGTTATTAACAATTTATTATTTATTTTATAAACCATCTTTAATTTTTCATTACATATCAAATCATCTCAAGTCTATTGATAAATTTATTATAATTAATTAGATTTTTTTTATAATTTTCATATTTATGCTTACCATAAACCAAATTCTTAATACTCTTTTATGCCGAGGATTGACGCATGTTACGTGATAAACATTATTGTGCTTGGAACGCACGCATTCTATACTTGTACTCTGATTTTTTTATTTATTTATGTCAACTTAATAAATGGTTGGTTATATCTATATTAACTTATCAATCAATGTTATATCTCTTTTTTTTAAATAGAGATGCGAACACGGAATATGTGTTACATAAATGTTCTTACTATTTTCAAACTAAGCTATGAAAAATAGGACTAACTTGCTAGTCTGACATGAGACTCAAACGATTTGAGTCATCACGGGTTTGAGCAATACCATCTATATGGTATTGCTCAAATCCGAACCACGGGATAATCAAGCAAGTTTTCCCATCACAAGAATGTATCGCACATATAACATGTATTGTACTAATCCTAACATTGATGCTGATATTCTTGCAGATACCCTATTATCATTTAGAAAGTCACTCCTATATAACATCCATTTTCTTAACAATAACCTGGACCCCCTGAGCACACTCATCATTTTTTATTTATATATTCGTACATGATCGCACAATATTCATACATTAAATATTGACATGTTGCTAGAATAGGCCGAAGACTCTTGTAATTGAAATAGCGGGTTGAATTTTAAATAAGTAATGTGTTGTTTTTTTATACATATTGTAACCAGTATTCTGTTAGTATCTTGTTAAAAATAAGAATTATAAATTTTTTAAAAGCTATCAACCATCAACTTAATATTGCACTGAATCCCTTTACACATAGAAAACATCCACCCAATTTTTTAATAATATTAAAAAAAATTAATTAATTACCTGTATTAAAGCTTGTTACACACATAATACTTTATCTGCTGATGATATGATAATAAAGTTGCATTTTTATCTTTTGTATTTTTTTTATCAATATTACTTTCAATGGCAAGGTCATCTTTTTTTTAAATCTACGAAACATATTTTCTAGACTGATATATCATCTATCTATATAAAAAAAATTCAGTAGGTATGTTCTTAGTATTACAATTTTTTTGTCATTCTAAGAAGTCAGTAACAAAAAGTATAATTTTTGTTTATTCTTCAGATACTTATATACTTATACTTATATGTATATAAAAATAATTCTAAGCATCATGCATCACATTTTAAAAGGTCATGATTTTTATAATAATAATACTATGTATTTATACAAAGCAGATAATGTCATTTTTCATTTTGTTTGTTTTGCATTTAAACAATTGAAAATTTTGAATAAAACGGTGTTTATGTATGTATCAGCACAATCGCTTATAATTAATTTAAACTAAATTGAACTTTGTAATGCACACACATTGAGTTAATTTAACACAACCACAGTTTCGAGAGGAGCAGTCCCTCTCATCATCAGATGTAATTTATAACTATTTTAAATATATATATATATTTAAATATATATATTTATAATTATATATACACTCACCTGTTATTATTTAATCACACATATAAATAGATTTATATATTTATGTAATTGATTAACACTTTTAATTTATTTTGCATCCGACAGTATTTTTTATTAATTACACCGGACACTTCACATGTTATGTAAGAATGTTCATTGGTCTTATTATATATATTATATTTTCTGCAGCTGATTTGGTGCCATTCCATACTGTTATTATCGTAGCATATCTTATATTTAAATATTCTAATAATAATAAATTTCTACAAAACGTAACGGTGGCTGAGGCATGGGGTAAATGGTTTAATACATCCCTCATTTGGTAACTATGAGTTTAAACATATTCCATCAGGAATTAAGGAAAAGAAAACGCAGTGATACAATCCTGCATCAATATTCATTTAGTTAAAATATACATTTAGACAAAATATATCATAGAAATATACCTACATTCTGTCTAAATGTATATTTTAACTAAATATATCAAAGTAGCTAAAGTAGTAGAGCTATAATCAAACAACTAATAATATAACTAATATAATTATACACGCGTGGTAAGATGTGGTAAGACAAAGTTTGGAAGCAAAGTGTAAAAGGTAGGAAGCTGTAAAAAGTATAAAAAGGAAAATATCGCAGTAGAGCTTGAATTTTTAGTTTTCAGCAGGAGTAATCTACCCTAAAATTAGATGATTGAAAGAGAATTATTTGAAGAATTTCTGTATAGTAAAAAACATAACTACCAATCAAATCTGTTTCTCGATAATTATGTTTATACTATCCAATGTACTACTATATGTATATAAACTCTTTAGTTTGTCTCTGTACTGGATTCTTTAATTTCCTCTATAACTCAAGGGTTCATGTACAATATACCATAAGATAAGTATGAAGATAATGAAGAAAAGTACCTGGAGAGACAGACAGTGAACCAAAATTAAGTAATAATCAAATTAAATGAGAATTGTTGTAAATCTGTTAAAAATAAACTTTTAGGGAAGGTCCGAAGGTCGTGGAATAAAAGAGCGATTTGTTGTATTGTTGATGTTTATTTCTCCCAGAGTTAAGCTCCGGTAGCCAGAGAAAGTGTACAAATAAGGGAAGTATATATGGAACAAAGAAACACCGATTTTGTGCAGCGCAGGTTTGCTTGCCCAGCTGAAAACATGGTGTTATTGTTTTGTCTCTCTGGCAGCATTCATTGTTCTCGTATGTTTACGGCGCGGAGATTTTTATTATGTTAACGAATCACTGAGTCGGACGATAAGTACATGGCACGGGGTTAGCCAGGTACCGCCATAAACTCAACTGAGATTTTACGGCCATTTTCGTTTTTTATGTCATCATCATCATCTTTATCCCTTTATCCAAGTAGGGTCGAAGGCCCAAAGACTCGACAAGGTTTTTTATGTCAAACAATTTAATTATGTTTTGATGCACGTGCTACTTAACTGGTCGTATGCCGGAGCGTAGATCTGCGCGATAACTTTTGTACCCTTTATGTGCCGGAGCGTAGATTTGCGCTCCCTAGACACGTATGCGAATTCGGCCTGTTTTATCTGCGTTTATGGGTTTTTAAAGCCTATTATTGGTTGTATCTCAAGTTTTTGAATGAATGAACGAGTTCTATTTGTCATCATGTGCTCATTTGTCGCGCAAACCGGACAAAAATCATTCCAAATGTTGTCTTCGAACCGCGCATTAATTGTGTTATTTATCAGTTCTTTTTTAATTAAAAAGTGATAAAATTAAGTATTTTTATATTCTTTAATATATTTAGAACGAAAATATTAAAATACAATATCTTTAGTGTTATTGCTTTCATGGTTTTATTCGATAAACATGTGCATACATTTCTGACAGTAAATTTCGTTACTTTTTTCATAATTTATAAATAAGTAATTATTGTACGAGTAATTATTGAAATATAAGTAAGTAATTATTGAGGTCTGTATATTGAGAAACCAGAAACTGCAACTTCTTAGCGATTATTGTTGATTTTTACATGAATATAACCATCAAAAAAAAATGTCTAAAAAACAGCAATCGTGCTCGAAATCGCGCGGCAGACAGATTACATTCTGCATTACGTACGGCCGGCTACGACCAATTAAAAAAGACACAAATAGTGACTTACGGATTTCGCACCAAGGAACGAAGAATCACATGTTTAATAATATAACCTGAATATAAAACCTCCGCGATTTTCGATTTAAAATATGTTTTTAATATTTATAATAGGCAGAAAAATGCGCCATTCAATTACTTAATTCATTTCGATTTTTTTGGCGCATCTTCCTGCCGATTATCAAAAATGAATTTTAACGTACCTTACTACAGTTAGCTCTATCATTTATTTAGTAGGATAAGACGTCTCCTAGGTCTAGTTTTTATTTATTTTTTATTTTGACAGAAAAAAATAAAATACTGTAGCTACTCTCGATTATTCGGGGCGGTCGGGATATTATGATAACCCCGGATAACCTCCGCAAAATAACTCTGAAAATAATTACGGAAATAATTACATAACCGCACATAGCACAATTCCCAATTCCGCGTGATTTGCGCAACATAAATATTTAATGCGGCCCCAGATAATCGGGAGTCTGCTGAATTAGTTTTGGGCTTTGCAGTGCTTGCGTATGGAGTGGCAGCCGGGGTTATCATTATCCATCGATGCAAAGGTCGAGAATAACAACAGTCTATCTGGATAATCGGTCTCCACAATCTCAGTGGCTACCGCCATTTCACGCTTGCCCTGATGATACACGGCTGGTCATTATTATCGCCTGCCTAACGACTCCAATAAATGGAACCTGTCATTTCATAAGTTCGCGTGTTTTGTGATAGCAGCGCTTAATAATTAGTTTACAACATAAAACTAAGAACATGAATATTGAGGATTTTTCTATTTAAAATATTTTCTTTGACACTGAATGGGGAAAAAATACAAAATTTCAAACGCTTGCTGCATAATTATAAGCTATACCTAAGGTTTACCTCAGCATTGTTAAATAGATAAATTCGAGGATTTCGCTAAATAAACATTTTCTAAGGGCCGGTTGTTTGATCAGTGATAATGGTAGGTAATGGTTAAGAGGTTACACCACCCTTGGAAAGTAAAACTTAAATAGAAATTGGGTAATTTTTAACAAAAATTAGTTTATTCTTTTATTAGGCCTTATTAAAGCCCGGTATCAAGTTGGATTAAAGTAAAATTTTATTTGAAGCATAGATTTTAACCGAAACGGGTTGTTTAATTGCTGGAGAACGCAAGAATGTATGCTTTAAATGAACTTTTTTTAATCCAACTGGTTACAACCGGGGCTATGGTACACAGGTAGACCGTTTTATAAATAAAATAATTAGCATTTTGTTTTAACCACATTTAAATTTTGTTATAAAAATCAACATGTTTCGGGAACGTACTAAAATGAATGTTCAAGTATAGACAGGTTAGTTATTGTAACATAACTAAATGCTTATTTTTATTTACATATTAAATATAAACTGGATATAGTTCGACTGAAACATTTAAAAAAAATTACCTCATCATGTCTATTTCCGTGGAGCTCTTCCTTTGTGACTCACATGCAACTTTCTCCGGTAACTTTTTAAAAATCGACGTTTTTTAAGTAAAAAAGCGTTGATTAAGTAATGAGTTAAACCACCCTGGTAGAATAATATTTAATATTTAGGTAGAAATTGGGTAATTTTTTACAAAGAGGTGATTAATTAATATTTTTTATTGGCACTTTATTAAGGTTCATATTATACTCTGATTTAATTAAAAAATAAATAAAAATGGCCGCGTCGCGTCTATTTCCGTGGAACTCCCCCTCCGTGACTGATATGCAAAACATTTCCCGGTGCACGTTTGCTCGAGACAGAAAAGAAGATCATGTATTTATTTAGAAATAAAATGTAATATACGGATTTTTTAATCTGATAAACCATCCGTTATAAGCAATCGTTAATAAAATGTTATGAATTTTTTTCAAATTGCTCTCAATTTTACAAAAAACGGTTTTTCCAAATCAGATACGCTACATTGTAGATATTTCATTTCTTAAAAATCTATGATGCTTTTTGCTTAACTAACCATTATCAGTAATCAAACAATCGATTCCAAGCCGCGCGTAGGTATAGTATCCGCCAGTTAAAGATGCCAAAGCTCATTAGGTGACCATGGTGAGAAAATGCAAAAATATTTGATTTTATTTTTAACATTACCACATACCTATACATTTTTTAAATCATGATCATAATTTTAGATTGAGGGCAAAGGACTACTTTATAATTCGATTTATATATTTTATTACATAAAAATTCAGCCTGCGTATGCGTGATCGCAAAACTCGAAAAGTAGTCGGCCGATTGACTTACAATTTTGACACGAAATTGCATTCGAATACGAGTGTGTTTACATTTATATATAAAAAACAGTGTCTGTCTGTTTGTTCTCTATACAAATCTACACAGTTTGTCTGATCTGACACAAATTTTGCATAATTAATATTTAGTACCCGGCGAGTAATATAGATAACATTTACCCCCTCCCCATTTACCCCACTCCTTTCGTATTGCTCTCAAATAGGACAATCAACCCTTAAGGATGTGTCATGTAAAAATCTGGCCGCTTCGTACTAAAGTGAAATTGATGTCGATTGTAGACTGAAAAGTCATAGCACAAACAGCATATATGTATGTATATATATATATATATATATATATATATTGCTGTCTGTGCTACGATGCTAGTATTTATGGACAGCAGCCTGGATTTTATATGCTTTTGGGTCGAAAATAACATTTATTCTCGCTCAATATATGGTTCTGAATATCTTCTGTGGTGTTATTAGAGATCCGAGGTACGTGAACCACGGTACCGTTCCGAAGTTTGAGGTTCCACAAGAGAGTACCTATTGAGATTAGTTAGGTGCATCCAAAAGCCATATATTTGGTCTTCTAATGATTTACTATCAGACCCACTTTTTTAGCAAATCTTTCGAGATTTGTTATGGAATTTAACTGTTATAATTTAAATAAAAATAATGATTTTGAAAATAAACTAGAATTAATTTAAAAAATTGGAGAAGCGTATACCTACTTTTGTACGTGCAGTAGAAGTTATACTTCTTTGGCGTGATTGTGATGATTGATATTCACATACTGATTGATAAAAGATATTAATACATTAATACGATATCTAGGGAGATGAAAAATAAAATTGAGAACTCTTTAATGTGGTTCAATTATTAATATTTATTTTTTTACAAATATAACTTTGGTTTGTGACAGTTAAAATAAGAAATTATTGTATTTTGAATCTCACGATGGTTGGAAGACATTTATCTTTATATATATTTGGAAGATCCGCGCAATGTGGCGCCGGCTAAAGACTCGCTCAATTTATATTAGTACTATCTATAGTTTATATCTTGATCATTCCTACCATAATTATACATATTTAAGATAGAAATTATCTGAGGACAATCTGGGGGCCACCAACATGCGAACGATGATTTAAACACGCGGATGTTTCAATGTTTTTAATTCGTTCATTATACAATCCGTCCTTGGCCTGTTCATGTCTATGGTCGGCCGCCGCGGCCGTATGAAGTGTCGAGTGTCGAGACATCTTTTCTATGGATATCTTTTCTATGGTTTCGAGTCGGGTTGCTTGCCTTGCTTGGTGGAAAACAGTGGAAAATCATGGAAAATAATCGAGTCATGGATCGTGTTCATCCGGATGTTTCTTTTGTCAAGTCCGAGCCAGGGTTTTCAACCGAGGGCGGCGATGAAGGAGATGACATCGGGGTGCCTTACCCTATAGATATATCGTTCCCTTGCATCAAGCAGGAGTACTTGGAGCCCTCCGGGAAGACCGACCGGCTCGACGGTAAGCAATTGGTTCATTCTTGATTAGCAATAATATTATGATTAGTGTCAATGCACGCACCCGGTTCGACAGTTAAAAATGAAAAATTATAGCAACACATTTGCTCACCGTGTGGAACAAGATAGCATAGATAATTCACTGAGATTTTCTATGAAATTATCTTTGTCTTTTATCTTCTGCAGTATTTAAACAATACACTACGATTTTTGCATTGATTCTTACGCTATCATTAACTGTAGTTTAGCTTTAAGGGAAAAAACTTCATTTCAGAAAGAAGGCCTCAACATGCACACGTTCATTAATTTGAAGACTTCAATGTGCAGTTCATTTGTAGTAGGTACCGGAACATTACGCACTTCATCTAATTCAATGAACTATATCAAGCTGCTTTTAGCACTAAAAAATTGTGTATGTACCTAAAAAGTGTTGTCTAATTCAAAGAACCACATAAAGTGCTACTTCAAAACTGATTCTACAAACTAGGAATGAGAATTTTTCAGCCATCACACAATTTTTGAAACCATTGGGGGGAAGGGGGGAGGGGTTGCTTTCAGTTTACGAAAATTTCATGATTTTATCGATTGAATCACCAAAAACAATCGGCCGTTTATCCACATCAAATCCTACAAAAATAACTTTTGGCGAGGGGGGGATTTCAAAAGGTCGTTTTAGCTATCTATCAACTTCCATCCAAAAAATCCATCAAAATTTTTCACCATTTTTCAGGCCAAGCCTTCATTGCTCTTATGAGAGGAAAGCAGTACACATAAATACAGCGTAACAAAAAGCAGTCCGCCTGGTTACCTGTTTGGTCAGAGGTCATTCTTTATACGATGACTTGCTTGATACAAGTATGGCCCGAGATGGCACGAAATCGAGCCCAGGAAATAAGCATCTCTCCAGCACCGTTGAACCGGATTATTATTTTTGATTCCAGAAGTAGGTACCGACAATGCGGGCAAGAATAGTGCGGTGGGATTTGATGTGCTGATAGATAAGGGGGCTCCAGCCGAGAGCGGCGATGAGGGAGCAGGTCGTGGAGCGCACTGCACCGATGTAGACATATCGTATCCTGACATCAAGCAAGAAATCTCGGAGTACTCCAGGACGGCCGACCAGCGCACTGGTGAGAAGTTTATTCCCTTGGATTATCAATCCGTGAAATAGATCTCGCACTTGGTGTGAAAATTTATTCAGGTACGGCGTCACATGTTAGACACGCAAAATCTGGGCCTACATGAATCTACTATATAATCTAGAATATACTATTTGAATCTCTCGTATAATATTAAAATACTTAAATTTTATTTTTTTAATTTCATTTTATTTTTTAATTATTTTTCCATTAAGTATAATAGATATTTATTTTTTTGATATCCGTCAAATCGTATTATTTTGTGAAAACTGTGTCCAGCTGTGCAGCGCAACGTAGCAGAGATGACCTTTTGTTATATTTATATATAAAGTGCTAAAATAATGTTCATTCGACTATAATTATATATTCATTATTTTATATTATAATGTTTAAAAACTGTTAAGATTCCTTAAAAAATAAATAAATATTGATTCAACAAAAAATAAATTTCACTCGAATGTGTACTTTTAATTCAAGTGGGTGAACGCATCACGCCAAGTTTTTTATTTTGTTTCCGAATCCATAGCGGTTTGTTTACTATTTATTACTAACTTTTGTCATCGTTTTACGCAAACTTGTATTTTTGAAGTTATCTTCTTTGGGCGCATTCAAGGTAAAGTTTCCATTGTAACGGAAGATGCGCACGCGCAGCGTGCGCTTGTAACGGAAGCATGTAGAGGGGCATGTACCGAAATCATGTAGCAAAAATGCGAGACCACGAAATACACTTGGATTATTATTTACTATTCCATTAATATCTAAAAATAATAATTTCCTTTGAATTCAAAGTTAAGAAAAACGAAATAACATGGCTGGGAGTAAGGATCGAACCAACCTACCCAGCTACCATCGGTTCTTTTCAGTCCGCCATAAACACACTATATATATTTATATTATATTATGTTATGTTAGCCATATACTCTCGTGAAAAATCAGGGAAAATAATTTATTTTATTTAGTTACAGACAATTCCGCTACAATATTAAAAAAATAATGCTATCGAATTTATTATGCTTAGAGTATTTTACTTTCATTAATTTAACAAAAAAAACTTTTGTTCATAATTAATCATTTTTGGGATCGTTGTGTATTAAAAAAAGGTCCACAAAAAAACATTATAAATAAAAATTTAAAAAATCTACCCGGCGGGAAATCGAACCGCGTCCTCTCGCGTGACAGGTAAGAATACTCACCACTATGCTACAGAGGATATGAGGGGTGTGACTAAATATTTAGCTTCATTTAAAATCCAAAGTAATATTTATTTGCATGTTTTCTTTTGAAAAATAATAAGATATAGTACACAATTATGAAAAAAATGTTAAAAGATTTTTGAGAAATATGATAAAATGTTTTTGAATTTTATTAGTCATATTATTGTATTAATAAACATTTTAAATCAATATGTGAATATCAATTCACGCTAAAAGGGTATAACTTCTACCGCGCGTACATGAATACACGCTCGTTTTTTTTAATTTTATTAGGCGATGTATATTCGCTGGCATTTTTAAGATGGACATTGGTATCGGGAGTATCGGGGCAAATCCCTTGATTTTATTCTGGTTCGGGTTCCCTACAGGGAAAATTGTTTCCCTAGATATGACAGGTTACCACATACCGAATTCTCGTGTTGCGTCCGCTGTATTTCCTGCTGACTGCAAACACTTAAAAAGCCACAAGTTAAAAAAATATCCGCATCTTTGTGTTTGCCGCGAAAAAACAACCGCTCGTTTCAGAGTGCCGAAAAATCTATGGCTCGCGCAACTGTTATTCACGGAGGACCCCGCGTTCATAGATATAATATAGAGCGCCCGACCAGAGACTTTTTGCCCGAACAGGGATATAAGAAACGGTAAAAGCTGGCACAAACGGTCTAATGTGGGTATATATAAATGAGCGCGCGGCACATTCAGCACGCAGCAGAAAAATACTCTGTCTCGCTATCGCGCGTTTATATCACCCATCGCAAAAGAGATTGCTCAAATATATTTGATGTTATTTATAAGTTTCACAGCATGCCAGCATTCACTGTGTTAGCTGATACTGTGCATTATTAGTATTACTTCACTAGATAATTATCATTTTTGTTTTAATATTACCAGATCGAATATGGTAGATTCCGGGTATGGTGTGTGGTGCCAACGAATGATTATTAGAAGAACGCTCCTGTAATATTAAAGTACTCTTATATTACGGATTTTCGATCACATTATTATTTGAATGTCGTCCACATTACCATACAGAACTGTATTAAGACACATAAAACATTTTACTCATACAAAATAAATTACATTAATTTGCAGATCTCTTCAGTCGATCGAGAAAACAAGATTATGTTTCGGAAAACTCAGGTGGATCTCCGGCAGACCCTGGAAAGCAGCTGGAATCGGAGACTGTTTCCAGCGCCAAAAAATCAACCAGCGGGTACACGCTTAGTCCTGCTGGTAAGAAGATGTCTTCATGTTCTCAGTGCCCGTACACAAGCAAGCAGAAAGCTTACTTAGTAATTCACGGGCTCTCACATACTGGGAAGAAACCGGTTTCATGTTCACAGTGCAATTATTCTTGTAATCAGGAATCAAACTTAAAAGGACACGTGCTTACGCATAATTCAGAGAAATCGTTTTCATGTTCGCAGTGCAATTACTCGTGCTATCGTCAACCAAGTTTAAAAATCCATGAACTTTCACACACTGGGGAAAAACTTTTTTCATGTTCACAGTGCAATTATTCGTGTAATCGTAAATCTGACTTAAAAAGACATGCTCTCACGCACACTAGGAAATATATTTTTTCATGTTCACAGTGTAATTATTCGTGTATTCGTAAATCAGACTTAAAAAGACATACCCTTACGCACGTCGGAGAGAAACTTTTTCCATGTTCACAGTGCAATTTTTCGTGCAATCAGATATCAGACTTAAAAAGACATGCTCTTATGCACACTGGAGAGAAACCTTTTTCATGTTCACAGTGCAATTATTCGTGCATTCGTAAATCAGATTTGAAAACGCATGCTCTTAGGCACACTGGAGAGAAACCCTTTTCATGTTCGCAGTGCAATTTTTCGTGTTCTCATAAATCAGACTTAAAAAGACATACTCTTGCGCACGTTGGAGAGAAACCATTTTCATGTTCACAGTGCAATTATGCGTGCAATCAGAAATCATATTTAAAATTACATTTGCGTAAGCACTCTGGGACAAAACCTTATTCATGTTTACAGTGTAATTTTTCGTGCAGTCAGAAATCAAGCTTAAATAGACACAAGCTTACGCATAATGCAGAGAAATTGTTTTCGTGTACGCAGTGCAATTACTCATGCAATCGTCAAACTAATTTAAAAATCCATGTACTTTCACATACTGGGGAAAAACTTTTTTCATGTTCACAGTGCAATTATTCGTGCAATCGTAAGTCATATTTAAGTGTTCATGTGCTCTCACATAGGTAAACGGTTTTCATATTCACGGTGCAATTATTCGTGCAATCAGAAATCACATTTAAAAATATGAGCGCTTACACACAAAAAGAGAAATGCACATACCAACCATTTACATTTACATAGTAATATAAATCACGTACACGTGTACATAATAAATATAAATTATAAATAAATACTAAATATAAATTATGTACACTGCAAAAGTTATTTGAAAGTTCTTGTGTTTTCTTTTTACAGCTTTCTCGTTTACAGTGCACTTTTAAGTGTAATAAAAATACCTCGCAAGGAGACAGTACGTATAGTCACACTGAAAATGATGTGTTACTGTATTCAGTATAATATATTGCCTGCCCGACATAACTTGGCGTGCGGCAAGATTGAAACTAAAACCCACCCCGCCCGCACCCGGTGGTAACCCCTCGCCCTGTCATTCAGTTCAATTTTGGGAGCTGTGACATCTTGATTACCAATATACACTGAATAATTATGTCCAAAACAACCAAAACAATCCGGGGTGGTGCAAGAACAATTGCCAATGAAGTATTAAAGTTTTGTGAAGCTGAAAAAGCAAATTATGACGTGGAGTTCAGCTCTTCATGATGCCTCTCATATTAACAAGTTCAAGTTGCAACAGATTAACAAAGATGGGTTTACATAACAAGACATTTTGTGCATTCAACATAAGCATTTATTCAATAAACTAATGACAATTTTCTGTGCCCTGAAATGGCAACAGGCAAATTCAAAGATATTCTAAATTCGGTTCATTGAAATCTTATATTCTAATTTAAAATAAATTGCCCTCTCCGCGACATCGTCGCTGACGGCCGCGATACAAGGGAGAAAGCAACTCAAACTATATTTTCAAAACTCTACAGGCGGTAGCGCCCGCGCAGATGTCGCGGACGGGAAATCATCAGGTCAGAATTTACATTCACATAGGATGAGACACAATTAACACGTACAACAACGCCTCCCCATGATGCTCAACATGTCCTTATGAATAGGTCACAGATGCTCTTCCAACCCCGTACTTCACAAAACTTTACGTCGCCGTGACGCTGAACGGTATGATGGGTACTTGAATCTTGATTATTGTGGTTGTATTATTTGGTTGTGTTGCAAAAATAAAATAATCTTACTCATGAACAATTGTACAGATCCGAACCAAGCATTTCTTAGTTGCCTTTTACAACCCTGAATATTCCCCCCCCCCCCCAAGAACCCATTTTTGACTGAACCTGTAACCCATAACATAACGAAAAACATAAAAATTTGACTATTAAAATAGCACGTTAAAGACATAATACATATGGAAACCTTTTTGTGAAATTTAACTAAATCGATTGACCGAATGGAAGATTGCGACATAGATGAGAGAGCCTGCAGACTGGACAACGGTGATGGAAAGTATGGTTATGACTTAGGTCGTGGACTAAAGCACCATGAGGCTTCTAAAGAAACTCTAAACGAAATGTTCTGAACGGTCGTAAAAATCTGAAAATACATTTTAACTGATTTTTAAGATATTTCTTTTGAGATTGTACAATAGAAAACAAGATACATGAGGGCCGTATGAAAAGTACCCGTGTTAATTTTTTTTTCGAACAGTCTCAACTCGATACACTTAGGGCCGGTTGTATCGGCTTGGATTATAGTCACGGTAGAATCATATTTGTCAGTAGGTAAAACTCCATTAAATTTATTAAATGGACACGCGGATAAACGGATAGTCAAAAATACGGATGTATTAACCGGTCGTATGCCGGAGCGTAGATCTGCGCGACAACTTTTATACCCTCTATGCGCAGATCTGCGCTCCCTAGACACGTATGCGAAATCGGCCTATTTTATCCGCGTTTAAGTTTTTGAATAGTTCTATTTGTTAAAAAAGGTTTTTTTTTTTAAAAGTGTTTAAACTGAGTATTTTTATATTCTTTGATATATTATTTAGAACGAAAATATTGAAATACAATATCTTTAGTGTTATTGCTTCCATGGTTTTATTCGATAAAAATCTGCGTACATTTCTGACAGCAAATTTCGTTATTTATTTTCATAATAATTAATGAATAAGTAATTATTGTACAAGAAATTATTGAAGTCCGTATATTGAGAAACCAGAAACTGCAACTTCTTAGCGATTATTGTTGATTTTTACATGAATATAACCATCACAAAAAAGTTTCTAAAAAACAGCAATCGTGCGTGAAATTGCGCGGCAAATAGGGAACATTCCACGTTATGTACGGCCGGCATACGACCGGTTAATATGTTTGATAATCGTACCCACGTACGTAGGACCCTTTATTTCATAAATACGATTCGTCTATGGTCGGTCGTATATCTATTTTCTATGGTAAGTGACGTTTGAAGTTTTGAGAACTTTTCTTCAGGGCCTGCGCACTCTATCCATAAAGTTTCGATTCCGTTATAATGGCATCAATTCTTTTATGGGAATTTTTTTAAATTTCATTTTTCGGCGGTTCTAATTTGGTGTCAGTACTTACCTACCCTTGCCAACTATTTTAACAATTATTGTAGTGGTATTAATGTTGGTTTCGCAAAATGTTCAAATTGGTTACACTGTTCACAATTTGCGACGCCATTTTAATTTTTCAATATCAAATATGTCTTTATTTTGTGGCGATTTTGCTTGTTTATTTTTTTACAATCCCGCTACCACGTCACCGCCTCCGACATTGACATCCTCTGATAATATGTTGTTATTTTTTCAATTCTTCTTCAACCCAGAAATAGTATACTGCCGCAGTAGTTGATGTGGGGGACAATTATTGCGTTATATAATATATTTTTGCACAATTCTGTTTTGATCTCTTCTGATTCTTTCCAAGGGTGAAATTCATTTTGCTATTTTTTGTTACATATTTTGTGTTCAATGTAAAGTTTAGTTTATGATTTATAATTGCTCCCAAATATTTTACATCGAATTGGGTAGGAATTTATTGCAATGTTTTTTTTAAATCAATATTTGTTGAATTTTTCCAATGTATATTTGTACTTAAAACAATCATTCTGAATCTAAAAAATATATTATTTGAATGTTACATTTTTTATCACATCACTTAAATAATATTAGTAATAATATTAACAGGCAATGAAAATTGACTACCACATGAATACGAAGTGTAATCTTATTTTGTATAATCATCACAAATCATTGATTTCCTTTATCTATTAAAATGGTAGCTTGTGGTGTAAATTATTTACTGATCAATGTTACATTTTATTTTCTATAATATTAATAATTACAAAATATATAATATTGAATTTTTATTTTCTTTGCGAGTTTTGGTATTTTTAAAAATATTAATTCTATGTTTTTGAATTGAATGAATTTTAAATATGAACATTGTTTTTAAAACAAAATCATCTATTTTAATCTGAAATTATGTTCATTATGTAAACATATTCCTTCTCTAAACATGAGATTTTTCTTTTACAGAGAGGTAGTGTGTAAAATTTAAAAAATATGCTGTAACAATATTGACGAATTTAAAAATAATTGTCAGTTTTCTTTGCCAATTCTTTTTCTGACTCTTATTATAGAATTAGTGGATAATACATTTTTAATTAAATGTACCATCTTTTATTGTTAAACCTTATTTTCATTTTCAGAAACAAACAGCCGTGTTCTGAAAATTGTAATATTGCTATTTCTGTATCTTGACAGTTATTTTATAACATTGTAATGCAGTTAATTTTGACATTTTAAGTTTGACAGATTTGAAATTAATGAATTCAATCAATCAGAAAGCTCTAAAACGTAAATAAACGAAAGTAAAATAAGTTATTCATAATATGTGAATAACTTAGCGTTTGTTTACGTTTTAGAGCTTATCTGATTATTTGAATTCGTTAATTTCAAACCTGTCAAACTTAAAACGTTAAAATTAACAGCATTATAATGTTATACAATAACTGTCAAGATACAGAAATAGCAATATTGCTATTTTCAGAATACGGTCTAAATATTCATTTAATTGAAATAAATAAATAAATAAAGAAAAAAAGGACAAATATATAAATAAATAATAATATCTCCCATAGTCGCAAGATGTCACTTTGCAAATAACAGTTGCCATTCTATTTTGGTCTATATTCTGTGCTTTTCTTTCAAGTAGTGATGGGTCGTCGACGTATTTACCGTCGACGAAACGAGACCGTCCACGTCCGTCCATCGACGAGACGATCAACTAGTTCAGTCAACTTCGTTACGCGGACGTCGCGGACGTTCTATCTACAGTTCGACGCGACGCTGCTCGGCTATTTTTATTACGTTAATTTTTAAAATTTAAAGAAGTTCGAAGGAATATAGTTTCGGGGAAAGTAAAACCGCTACTTGTGCGTATATGTAAAAATAAATATTTTATTATTTATTTGTTTACGCAAATTATAGGCTTTTACAAATTATTTTATATACTTCCTTCTATATATAATAAAGAAAGAAGTAGGTATACACAACAATATCAGGTGTAAACAGTAAAATATTAGTTCAATAAAAAATAAAATAATTAAACAGAATAGTTTTATTTTATACAGCGCAAAATTGGGAATTCACCGAAACGTTGCACGTGCACATCGCACAAATCAAGTAAAAAAATAATAGCTTATTAAGCCTACCTCACCCTACGCATGCATTCAAATTTCAAGTCTCTGTCATAGTTCGTGTACACAGATCTGCACTCTATGGTCGTGTACTTTAGAGTTGAAATGAAATTACTCGTCGAGCCGTCTATGACGTCTACAAGTCGACAGCGAGAGATGAGAGAGAAATAAACGGAGACATTTTGTCTTGCTCTCGCTCGTTGCTTTGCACTACGTTGAATCTCGAATCGTCCACCGTCCACGGCGTCCGCCGTCCACCGTCTACGAATTCAACTAGTCCATGCGATAAACGTAAACCATCGACGCAACGTCAACGGTTGATTTCAACTAGTCCGTCCATTCAACGCCCATCCCCAGATGAGATATAGAAAACAAAACTGTCAAAAAAGCATAGCGCCCAAACTCAATTAGAGTTGCGGTAAAATCCATTTCTTCCGACAGAAAAGTATTGTACGAGGTATTAGTAATTTACTTTTCCTATCAAGGATATACTACAGAATCGGTTAAATCAGAAAAATCTGTGGCATTCTACAAAATATTGTACATTCCGACCAAAGAGATTATAATAGATTGTATTATAACATCGTTGATTTTGGCACTACAATGTTGATGACACGCAACACATATCATGCGCAGTACGCATGCGCACCGGCTCAAACGGGATTTTCAAATAAACCAACTATAATCTAAGTTGATGCAATCTTCTTCACACACCTTTGCATTTGCTACATCAACTATAAAAATAGTCCAGTGCATGTAGACATATTACAAGAAAGCTTAAATTTTAGGAAAAACCGGATATCAAAATTGTAATAGATCTGAGGAACGTATGTCGCGACGCCAGAAAGAGACTGCATGACAGAGAGAGAGAATGTATAAAAGGGCGCACGAATGTCGAGTCGAAACTCTTTTTACTACCATTGTTATCGAGACCGCATCTTACTGTATAAACGATAGTCTAAACCAGTATTATTACCGAATAAATACTTACAAGAACGAAGTCTTTACTTGGAGCAACCTCATCCCGAAACAAGAGTATTACAAAAATATATATGGTATTAATATACTCTAATTTCATTTTCATGTTTTAAAATCATTACATTTTTTTACATGTACACAATGCAATAATTCGTGCAGTCGTAAATCAGACTTAAAAGGACATGCTCTTACACACATTGCAGATAAACCTTTTTCATGTACACAGTGCAATTATTCATGCAATCGTATATCATATTTAAATAACCATATGCCTTCGCCCAGATAAACTGTTTTCACGTTCACGGTAAAATTATTTGTGCAATCATAAGCCAAGTTCAAAAATAATTGCGCTTACACACTAAGTAGAGAAGTTTACACATCAATAAACAATATAAGTCGTGTAAACATACAGTCTGTCAATAAAGTCTTGATCGTGGGTAAACTGAGAAACAAAAAATTATTTTACTGGCAATACTAGCAGTTCCGTCATTCTTGTCATTTTCTTGTGTTGTTTTGGGTTGAGGTTAATTTAAGAAGTGGTGGATTCTTTGTTTTTAATATTTTTTAACGTTGAAAGACTTTAAAAACAATAATATGAGTAAAACAATTCGTAGTGGATCTAGGCGGATAAATTAAAAGCTCAGTGTCGGGACCAATTGTGAACAACCTGGTTGTTTCTTAAGAATTGGTTTTGGGTCCAATTTTATTTATCATTATACATAAATGATATAATAACGACAATACAACATTGCAAAACCAAACTATTTGCGGATGAAATGTTAATATACATTTCATGTGATGAATGCAATGAATGAAATAAAATAAATGAAGACAGACAAAATATAGCGGTATGGTTGAAAATTAACTAATTGAAACTGAACATATTATACAACAACGTATGAACGAAATGAAATATGTATACGGAAATTTACAAGAAGACAGCTAACACAGAATTAAATTAATTTGATGATCGATGTTGGGTGAAAATATGGAATAAGTCAATGAAATCAGATATCAAGGTTGACATTATTATCACTACCGGAGGATTTAATTCACATAAAATGACGTGAATCTACATTTCAAAAATAGTTTATGACCAGCGGGCCTTTTGGCGGGACTTTCGCCCCAGGCTTATACCTACTGCACGTGCGCACAGCTGTGGGACGAACAAACCTTTTTCCTCGGAAAGAACAATGAATGCAATTAAGTCGGCGTTTAAGCTAGCCAGTAAAAGTAATGAAAAATAATGTTTCTTCTAGCTTGTATATACTTTAAGGTCTCGTCGGTTTGGATTAGGAGTTTGCAGGGTAAATTTTATCGCGCTCTGCTCGATACGGCAGCCGTCTTCATAGGACCCGAAACCGAACAATGGCGGAATTTTATTTGGGAAGCAATGGATTACCGATAAATAGACGATAATGCTCGGGAGGATTGAAAACATTTGCGATGTCCGAAACCTTAGGTATTCCCGAGATCTGTATTTGTTTTGCCTAAAATGTAATATCCGCACGTGCACGTGCGGAACAAACAAAGTAGTTCTCCGCAAGGCTATGCAGAGGTTTATAGACAGATATATAAAACGATAGAGATAGATCGAAGATTATTAGCAATTTCTCCCACATAAATTTTCTAATAATATAATGCAAGCAAGTACCAAGATAAAATTACAAATCCGCTATATGTTACAAGCTACGTAGTATACATATAAGGAATTATTGGTACAAAATAATGGTAATAATATTAACTTTTGTGGATGATTTTTTTATGTTAATAATTTGACGCCGACGGCATTGTAAATAAATAAATGGAATGTCGCGAAACAGGAAAACGCAAATACCCGTTTTTTTTTTGACTAAATGTAAATAATTTTAAATGTTTGTAAATATATTTTTATGTGATAGTATATAATATGATTTAAAGAGTCCCTAGACACAAGGTCTAGTTATAATTATATTTTGATTAGTTAAGTTATATTGTTATTATTAATTAATTAGGCATTCGTGTTGTAAGTTTATTTGTATTGCAAGTAGATAATAAGCACTGGTTGTAAGTCTTTTGTTTTCATATAAATAATCCATTTAAGGTAAATGACATGTCAATAATTCTGTAATGATTATGTGTTGAATTAATATAAATAAGGAAAATCGTTGAAATAGTGTGGAAGAAAGTGCATCTTCTACGAACAGTGTGGCTAATACGGACAATGAATTATTTAAGCCTACGAGATGCGTATCGTGTTGGGTCCATCACACAATGATTCAGGCGTGGAGGCGGGGCCAGGTAAGGAGTTGTCGCCAACTAATGGCTACCCTTATGGAAGCCGAGACGACAGCAGCGCGGCGCGGCGCCGAGAAAGCCCGGCCCGCTGACTTCCTGGCCGGAAGTACCCCGGCTCTCATAACGCGACGAGGTTTCTAGGAATAAGGTAGATAATAAGATTAGACGATAGATATTGATAAGGCATTTGTGTAATTTGTACGATATGAATTAGTATTAATTATATGTTAATATGTATAAAAATAATTCTTTTTATTCAAATTCCCGCCACATTTGATCAGTGACCATCTCATACATAGTTTGTGATTTGATAACACCACAGAGCGGCAAACTAGCCGGAGACCCGCCCTCTGAGAGGTGGACGATTAGAACCCACCCAGGTGTATATCATATCAATGTGTTAAGTATATTAGACTCGAAATTAACCTACAGGACAAATTTTAAATACATTCTTGTTAAAAATGTATAAAAAAGTATCTTTATCTTGAAATATTGAGAAACTAGTAAATAAAAACACCGCAGAGCTCAATTACAAAACTATTTTGGCTCCACATTTAGACTACTGGTCTACGATCTTATATTTGGAAATGTGAACAAGGTAGAATTGATTCAAAACAAAGCTATGAGATGCATTCTTAGGAAAGGCAAAGATACCAAAATAAATCAAGTGAAAGATGAGGTTAATTGTTTTCCAATAAAAAAAATCTGTATAGTTTGTTCATTTTTATATTTCAAATTTTCAATTACCGTGATAGGGAGGGTTAATTAATCTAATCGATTAGCCGGGACGCTACGCGTCTTTGCCTATCAAGAAAATACGTTGCCAAGGAAGGTGGAGCGGGAATTTCAAACACTCGGATTATTATATACATTTATTATAAAAAAAAACACTCAAACCTTACTCTAGAACACTATTACTAACTTTATAACTAATCTTAACACAACCAGTTCCGACTCCCACATATGTTCGTCTTGTCCATCGCACCTCAGTTCACATAAAAAAATCACAAAAAACACATTTCGCTGTTGGAGATTCTAGTGGCCGAGAGAGGCTCGCATCCCAAGTTGCGCGGTTCGCAGAAACTCGCGGGAACCGCACGTCGTCCGGGCTTGGCGCGTCCGGTTGCGGGATCTGGCCGGAGTCTCGGAAACTCGCGGGGGGCGCACGTGGTCCAGGCCTCGAAAGCACATGGCGTCGGTCCCCCCCGGTCGCCGCTGGGGCCGAGCTGCAGGAAGGCGTCAGGCCTTCCTCGGGAGCCCGTCGTGGTGAAACAGCCATTGCCTGGATCCGCGTTCTCGGAAACATGTGGCGGCAGCTTGAGCGCCCGCCGCGGGCAGGAGCCCGGGCAACGCAAGCTGCTTCCCTCACCGCGGCCGAAACTCAACAAGACCGGCTTTTGGGCGCGTGGCTTCAACCATCTGTGTCTGCGGGGGAGGGGGCTAGTCTCCCCGCACTGGCGCCCCTACCAACCCCTGGCGGTGCAGGGTGGCAACCCGTGGTGCCGCGCGAAATTTAAAACCGCTTAAACATATTTTATAATAAAACTTATATTCTAATTTAAAAAGGACGCGATGCGGAACGTCACATACAGGTCGCGGACGCATCAACCGAATGCCAAATTTTTTTGAGTTTTAGATTAATGTATGCTAATTTTTTCACTTTTTCCTTTGATTTTGTTAGTTTTTAAAAGTTTTATATAGTTATCGTCGTTTTTTAAATTTAGTTTACTTTTATCGCGTTTTAAGTTAATTTATACTGATTTATCACTTTTTTCCTTTGGTTTTGTTAGTTTTTATAAGTTTTAGATAGGTATTTTGGAATATTTAGAATTTAGATTACTATTTATTGCATTTTAGGTTAGTTAGTGTATCTGTACTTTTATTTTAGTTATTATTTTTCTAAGTCGATAAAAATCACATTTTTTCTTAATTTTTGTTATGTCTGTCAAGATGAACGAGAGAGGAACTAATTTTACCAGGAATGAATGTGATAAGTTGTTAAAATTAATTTATAATCATAAATGCGTAATTGAGTGTAAGAAAAGTGATGCAGTACAGTGGAGAGATAAGGATGCCGAGTGGAGTGTAATAGAGGCAGAATATAACAGTAGTTCTAAGGGTTCTGCATTCCGCACCGGGGAAAACCTCAGGCAAAAATATGACGCCATCAAGCGGGCCGTGCAGGAGCGATGCACAGACGTCTACAGGGATCAAATGAAAACTGGTGGAGGTCCCAGTACAGTGCCTCCCCTGGATGAAATGGAGACAATGGTCGTGGAGATGATCTCCCTGAGTGCTGAGGGCGAGGAGGCAGTGTTCGACAGTGATGCTGCACCATTATGTAATATATGTTTTACGAACTGAAACCTAAGAATATTATTATATATTAAGTAATTAATTAAAATTTATCATTTAATATTAATAATCAGATTATATGTTAAAAAAATCATCTCAGTAAAGAATCCCCACCCACTATCATAAATTATTTCAGATTTTTCGTCTTATGTGGAGGACTCCAATTTTCTGTGTGGGGAAGAGGGTGAGCATGAGCACGTCAGCCTGGCGTCCGAACCGTGGACTACTCCATCATCTGCTCCATGTGAACTGCCATCCACATCACCGCCAGTGGAGCCCAGCTGGCAGTTGTCATTTATTAAAAAAGCAGTTTCATCGACACCACAGGCTTTATTGCCACCAGAAGTAACCAGCCAGCAGCCTTCAGCACCACTGGCACACAGGAGTAACCATCCGGCAACTTCATCAGCACCACTTCTTCCATCAGAGACAGATGGAACTACTAAACCAGGTTCTCTCTTTACACCGCAGCAGTGGGATACCTGGAGTGTCCCACTGCTACGCACACCCACGCACCCAGCTTTAAGAAAAGGAGGGCGCATTATAGATGCGAGGAAAGAATTAATTATAATTCAAAAGAAAATTTTAGAGGAGGAATGCAGATACAAGATGCAGGAGCGTGTGCGGGAAAAAGAAGAGAGAGATAGAGAATCAGCTGCAAGGGAAATTGAGCGTGTGCGGGAAAAGGAAGAGAGAGATCGAGAATCGGCTGCAAGGGAAATTGAACGTTCCCTGAAAAGAAAAATTTTGGAGGAAAAACTTAAAGCGAACAGAAAATATTATAAAGAGAGGTTGAATTGTTTAAAAATCTAGAAAATTGATGAATAAGAAATCATTTTTAATTTTCATATAACCATGAAAAGAAATAAAAACACATTTCTTTTATTTGTCATTTATTTTTTTATTATTCTCATAAAAATAAAATTTATATCTAGATTATATGGCCTTATGCACTATCGGGTGTATTAGTGTTGTATGAAACTGAGATGAAGCGTGAATTGCAAAATAATCTGGGCAATGATGATCCTAGAAGAAAGAAACCTTATTTTAGAATATTTCACTCCTGTCTTTCTAGATTATATGACCTTATACACTATCAGGTGTATTAGTGTCATTTCAGACTCTTAACTTAATATAATAATAATATATTAACCCATTAACGCCCATGATAAAACTACAAGATAATTTAAGTTTTGGCTCTTATTTATTAGAAGTTTATAGTTCAAATAAACAGATTACAAAGAAAAAATAAAAAATATATTTTTAAATTTCGTTTTATAGGGGTGTACACAGCTGTGTACAATGGGCGGATCTATGTATGAAATTCACCGAAGCAAGTGCCTTCCACACATAATATTTTCAAACATAACAAGCGACCTCTGGTGTGACAAATGACACATCGTAATGGTTTTTCTACGCGCTCCGGGTTATGGTCAAAGTTCTTCTGATCAACTCCATGTACTGTTGATGTCGATGGACGACTCATTGTTCTGTTTGGTCTCGAGTAAGCCCGTGCAATTGTACATCTGAATGATAACTGATCCATATAGACAACATCGTCATTCTTACTCAGTAGAACACGTAGCCGCCATGCATTTGAGACAGCCATATCAAATAAGTAACTGAAATTGACCCACCACCAATTTTTTCCTTTGATGGAAATGCGATACAGGCTGATAGCTGATCCATTTGGTCTACGCCTCCCATACCTCTGTTGTAGTCCACGAATAATCTAGGAATATTGACATTAACCTTCTTTTTTTAACCTTGCACCATCTTTTTACCTTACCTAAAGTTTTCACGTTGTCGAAATTGGAGCCCATAGTAACGACACTGTTATCTTTCCACCGTACAATAGTGATTTCATTTTTTTTTATCAAAGCAGTCTGTATCTTTTTTGCATTTTTTTTACAGGCACAAATGGACATTTCTTAGTTCTATTATTTCTTATTGTACCCGTCGCCCGATAGCCTAATAACTTCAACTCATGCAATAGTTGGTAGTTAGTAAAAAAGTTGTCAAAGTAAATGACATATTCATTGGGCTCGGTCGGCATCTTGGCCAACAGAGACATCACTACTCTCGCACCCAATGGATCAATAGACATGTTTGCAGATTTGCCGCAATAAACATCAAAAGTATAATAACATCTTGTGGTT
Source organism: Agrypnia vestita (assembly GCA_016648135.1). NCBI lineage: Eukaryota > Metazoa > Arthropoda > Insecta > Trichoptera > Phryganeidae > Agrypnia > Agrypnia vestita. The sequence goes on along the minus strand of JADDOH010023302.1, from coordinate 149,246 downwards.
TTTCAAGCACAGCCGTATACATAGTCGTTGCTGTTTATGAACCGCGTCAGTTATTTCATGACTAGTGAATATATATATAGGCAATGTCTTACGCCAAACAGGTCCATTGTCTCCATTTCTGGGGTTTAGATCAGCCAAGGATTCGTCATCGCTATCGTCCCAGTCCGATACATTGTGAGCTGGTTGGCGTAATACCACATCAACTACACCTGGGATGTCACTTGAAAAAGCTGACGTAACCAAGTCATCATCATTTCCTTCATCTTCATCGGTTACGACAGCTGATCTGGGGGCACCAACACTAAATCATACTCCACATCGCCGTTGTCATCTTCCATAATAGCATTGAGTGCATCGTCGAATCCAGCATAATAATTTGCACCGGAGAAAATCTTCCTTGTTGCCATTTCCAAATATTTATACCACCTGAAACATAATAGATAATGGTAGTACAGAAGCGCCCATTGTACACGCTTGTGTACAGCGTTACAAAATTACGTGAAACTCGGGATTATTATAAATAATTCTCAAACGGCTTGTACAATACTGTCAAATATTATAATAGCTAGCATATGAAAAGAAAATAAACCCATATAATGCACTAATTTAATTTAAAAATAATTAATATATCGTACCTAACAGGTATGTTGGAAATCCTTGATATAAAGAAAAAAAATGGCAGCTTTTTGCGACTTACCGCCCAATGTTTATTTATCTCTTAGGAAGCTACTGTCGTCTAGTTTTGAAATATGTAGATAATTTGTAATAATCGTCAATGGTTCATTACAAATGAAGAGTAACATAAGTGTACACACGCGTGTACAGCGGGCGGTAATGGGTTAATCTAATTGATATTAACATTATTATTATTATAATTATTTAAGAGAGGAGTGAAATATTCTAAAATAAGCTTTGTTCTAGGTTCATTGCCCGGACGATTATTTTGCAATTCATTAACTATTTCAAACGCTTCGTCTTTTTCGTATGCAAAGTGTTGATCGTTCATCATTACAGCCATGTTGTGTGACACTGCGCAAGACACTATGACTGGCTGAACGCGTGCTCTAAACAACGTGATGCGCCTTCGTAGCACAGGAAACCTACATTTTAGCACACCAAAACATCTTTCAATTGCATTTCTACTACGAATCTGTGCTTCATTGTAAGGGTTTTCAGCTGGAGTGTTAACTTGGGCTAATGGTGTAAACAAATATGCTTGGCTCTGGTAATCACGGTCACCCAATAATATACAGTTTGTAAACTGTCCAACCTCAAACTTTCCTTTTATAACAGAATTGTTAAAATATTGTTTGATCGTGTCTGGAACCCGGCCAGCGGGCAACGATATCCCTGATGATGAGGCGGGCGTCACAGATTGCCTGGACATTCATGGATGTCCAGGCAATATGGATATATTATAATTACACTTTTTACTTTATATAATGAAACAATATTTCCTTTTTTTTTTGCTTATTTTGCCAAAATGTTTTATGTATTTACCTCCTTCTTAAAAATATACTATTTTTCTTCTCCCTTGTTAATTTTTATTTTATTTATTAAAAATCTTTTATCTCAATATTTTAAACTCAAACATCTTATACTGCAGCAATAACAAGATTATTAAGGAAAAATAAAACTAAAACACACTGCAAAACCTGCCGAGAGCGAGACAATCACCTTGTTTAAGATAAAATACATACATATGTCCTCAGTTATTTCATTATTCATGCCATATAGCATTTCAAAGTTAATATTATAAATAAATAACAAATTCACAGAGAAAAAGAAGAAGACATTGGTTAGCAGAGTAATATAAGAATATGTCACTGCAAAAGTATGTATAAAGTTATTAATTTAAACATTTTCTTCATATTTAATGTAGAGAGAAGATTAAACTGCTTTTCTATGCTTGCATAATTTTACCATAAATGCATATTTTTTAAAGTAATTTACTCAATGTTTTACGTGCGTATCAGGTCCTCGAAACATTTCAATTAAAAAATGATAAATTTGCTTTAGACGCTGCGTAGTGAAGAGAAAGTGAAATTGACAGATCATAAATACGGTGAAACTCTCTTAATACGTTTTCAAGGGACCATCAAATAAAAACTTATTAGGCGTGAGAACATATTAAAAGTGATTTCAATATTTTCATATATTATTTAGACTTTTTAATTTTGTGTTTTAATTGAATTTTCGTTTATATAAAATGAAAATTTATGGACATTTTATTTTAAAAAATTAAGTAGGTAAATATATACATTTGTAAAATATTACCTATGTAAATACACAGTACCTTAGGGTCAGAAAACAATAAAAACCACCAAAACTATAAAAAAAATTAGCATTGTCAAAAAATTTTAATATAAATCAAAAACCTCACGAATACAAAAAACAATACAAAAAGCTACCTGTATCTACTTTCCCTGGCTTGGTAAAGATTGCACATTTGTAAAAAAGAACCATTTGTAAATAGTATTCTACTTGACTTCATTTTAAAAATTTATCCCTTTTGATGATTTCTACATAATTTAGATGTACATTCAACATATCGCCTTGAGCAAACTCGCTGGAGCAAAGTCCAAAGGACATATAATTGCAGGGGCGAATTTTTCACAATACATTAATAACATTCTTTTGTGATTAATTTCAATTTTCTTTATTTTAATTACGTTTGATTTCAGACTACCTTAATATTTTCCCGAGCACAAAGAATATTCGTGGTATTTTTCTTATAGCTAAATTAAATCTGATCCATTTTTTGTAACTCATTAAGGCCGGCGCCACACTACGCGCTTCTTCCGTCGCGTCAAATCCGCAACCAAATTTAGCAGTCACATAGTGTATTCCGCGGCGGAACGCGCGGAGAACGATCACACGTGCGGACAATCTGTCAAATGTGGCGCGTTGCAATCAAAAACACGAGACGCGACGTCACCGATTTTACGTCGACGTAAGTTCCGCGGGCGGGGAACCAAACAAACGCCCAAGCAAGCGTTCCGCCGGCGGAACGATCGATGATCCGCGCAGTGTGTTCAATAAATGCATATTGTGCGGAAAGAAATGTAGCGGCGTTCCGCGGCGTCAAAGACGCGACGGAAGATACGCCTAGTGTGACGCCGTCCTTAGAAAACAATAGGAGATATTACGTAATTAATATTGCAGATTGTTTCGATTATTGCCGAAGAAATACAATCAAAATGAAAACAGTTTCGTTAGGGCGAATTTATTTTGCGCCGACGTTTATTGATTTTGCGATTGCAACTATAAAAAAAATTATCGTAAATAATCGCCGGATAAATTTATTTATTAAATATTATTTAAATTGTCAGTATTCAACCGTTCTGTTTTATTTTATAATTTTATCAATAGATTTCCAAATATGTTGTTGTTCAAGAGGCAAGTTTATTCATGGATAAACGCTAACCGTCGGTCGTTTTATTTTATTTTTCCTAAGAAACTAATAAAATCGAGAATGAAAAGAGCACGGAGTAAAAATTATCAAAGAATAATTAGTTTTAAAAAGTTTTAAGGATTATTTGCGCTGATCACCGCCGAATATAAACACGTAACTCGACAGTCGGGTACGCCAACAATCGCGCGAAAATTATTACACGAGTACTTGAATTATGAATTGTGTGGTTGAAGTGATTAATTGTCTTTAAACTCAATTTCTTTAATTAACATTGTATGTCTCACGACTTAGGCCAGCGACACATTGCACGGACCTTTCGTCGCAGATCTTCCGCGGCGGGACGCCGTTACATTTCTTTCCATTATGTAATACGCACTTATCAAACGCACTGCGCAGACATTCGACGATATGACGCGACCGCGACATCCGACATCCACGCGCAGTGTGACGCTGGCCTTTGTTTCAATAAATTTATCGGCAGTTATTTCACGCGTTTGAAATTAAGTTGAATGGTTTTAATGAGCTTTAACAGACCCAGGAAACGAGGCAATTTCATAAATAATTAAAAATAAAGAATATTATCCATATAAATAGTTGTGAATTTTAATTATATTTCGGTATATTTTGGACGTTAAATATTGATGAAAATGAAACAAAATATTACAGTAGTGCCGAAGGGGCTCCTGAAATTGTAAATTATCAGGTGCACCTGCTAATACAATTGTGTATTCTCAGAAATGGATTATTCGGTCAATTAAGAATGTTTGCATAGTTAATGAAAATAAAACAAAAATTAGTATCACCAATGCGGCTCTGCGAGTGTTATTTCTTACAACCCAGCTGTTGATATTTATATTTAGGATTAAGTTTTATTGTCTCGCCTTTTCAAATATACAGTTTTTGTCAAACAGTTAATTTTATGACTTTATGCAAGAATTATCTATTGTAAGCTGCCCATTTTGTGAATTTTGGAATTTATTTGGGCTAGTTATTTTATTACCTATTTAAATAATACAGGGTTTTTCAGCGGCTAGAACTTTTGTGACGCCGCCAAAACCACTTAGTTTTTATTGCGCCCATTTTTCATTGTTACGAATGTTGAACAAAATTTCGTCTTCCGAAAACGTATTATGAAGATTTATTTGTATGAATAAATTGAGTTCGGTTATAAATATTTACACTACTTAGGCGAGAAACGAAAATAAGCGGGAAACGTATTAAGCCTAAAAAAAATATGGGATTTGTATGGGACTTTTTCGGGACCGCAGAATTTAAACTTATTTAGCGGAAAAACATATTGAAGTTAATTTTTTTATATATTTAAAAAGGCTGATGAACAATATTTCAACGGTAGATTGAGAACCCGTGTGAAGAGAGACTAATGATTTTTCGTTGATGAATCTCAAACTTATTCCAAAACATGATAGTTGTACTTAATAGTATTAATTCAGCTACTCTTATACTTTACTAATTATTATAATTAGACTTTTATCATATTATATACGTGTATAAGTAATTTTAATGACCTCATAAATCGATCCACGATACGATAAGTGATATGGTTTGTGAGGTTATAATTCTTTATAACCTCAAATAAGCATAGTAGATTAAAGTAAAACTAAAAAATTTATTCTTGTTCCATGTTATTTTGTTATACATATTATACAGTTGCTTTATTAGCATAGGGCATTTCAAGATTTATTTATAACTTACCCTTATTGTGTTCTTTACTATAATTTATCTTTATTTAAAATTCACTCAGATTAATTTTGTTGTTAACTAGAAACTCCCCTTCAATAATAAGGAAAATTTAATAATTGTTATTTGATCATGCAACCTTATTCCTGATTATGTAATCTAATTCTCAGTTTTAATAACTATACAGATGATCTATGTGAATAAGTATTAAAAATATATAGTTATTTATTATTATATACATGGTATACACACATTGGGGGTTAATTAATAAAATAAATAGCGGATTGAAGAAGGCATCCAAAACTGATATGCCATTCTCTATTTAGGCTTACCAATACAATTTCTGGGACCCTCGCCAAAGGGGAAGAAGATGAAGGGCGTCATGTCATCTCCAAGATCCTTATCAAACCTGTCAGGGTTTAAGCTTAGAGGGTCCTTGAAGTAGGCCGGGTCAGTGCGTATGTCCATCACCCAAATGTATACAATAAGTGCCTTTATTTATTTTTTTATATTTTTTTTCTGTATTTATTTATTTCATTGCTATACATAATATACATTCATTTCAGTTTTAATTTTAGTATGCCTGTCTCACTATAAAACTGTGTGTTGAGACAGTTAACAATTATTACTTAATAAGTTGCAAATATTACATACAAATTGGTTACAAAAAAGATTAATCGTTGTCTACACTCTGCCATAGTTTACTTGAAATTATGTTTACTCTAATACAATATGTTATCTGGCAAACGCCATTTAAGTTTTCACTTTGTTTGGATGGATGTTTCGATAAATGGTCGACCCATCTCTCTTATGCAAATTTATCAATCATTGTTTTTACTTCTTTTGGATACCTCAATTTTAAAACTCTTTCCAGCATTGTGTTTTATAGTTTAGGGCCTAATATATAATATAGATTTTAATTTTTAACTAAATGTGATGACGAATAATATTGAGCAGTCTCTCCATAGGGCAGAAGATGTAACCAGGGGCGTCTGGACTATGATAATAGATAATTTGTATTGCATTTATTCATGACTCGTGACAAGAAATTTAATAGCACCATTTACTTATATTTACATAGTTGCATTAATGTCTATTAAGAGACACCAATGTAGTCTAGTATGGATGAGTAACTGTGCATAATCCAAGGGCAGCAACACAGCAGCGTCCATGTCAAGTAGACTGTTGTGAATACAATTGTATACTTTACTATGTAGTGAAGTTTCTTTAGCCTGAAATAAAAATACATATTACTTATTGGAATATTCATTTATAAAATGCGTGCATTTGTTTGAGTTCTTCCTCCTAGTTTTGATCAATGAAAAATAATATAAATATAGAATTCCTTTGATTATATCTGGGGTTGGTATTTATAATTTTTGTCTAGTATTTATAAATATTTTTACATATAATATTCAAATATAATGGTGTAACTGAGCTAGTCCATGGTACTTTAAAGGTGGATTCCTGACTTGATTATGAGTCGAAAATGTTTAACTAATCATGACCTAATATTTATAGTTATGGAGATATGCAATATCAAAGGTTGCATTTTTTTCAATATTTCTGACTTATTTTTTGCAAAACATTGAACTATTGTTACAGTAACTTATAATGATTGTGAAAAATTAATTCATTTCAATACAAATCTAATAAAATTATAAAAACATTGTATTTTCAATTTCAAAATTGTCATTTAACTTCAAAGTTTAAAGTGTCCGTAATTTTCGAATATTGTTTTTTTGCGACATAGTTTACAGTTCAATTACCGATTAGTTATTTACTGTATTGCTATAAAAAATACTTCTGAAATAGAGTTGATTTGTTTATAGTGTAAAGATTGCTATTGTGATATCGAAGGAATATAATGTTTCCTAGACTTGAGCAAGGCTTTCGACAGAGTTTCTCACCCTTTACTTTGGGCAAAACTCAGGGAAAGAGGCATACCATCGGAGGTAATACGTATCCTTGACTCGTGGCACAGACAACAGGAAAACCAAGTAAGGTGGAGAGACAGTCTTTCCGAACCTGTTCACATGACGAGCGGCGTCAGACAGGGAGGGTGCATGTCCCCAATACTGTTCAACCTTTATATGGACGAACTCACTCAAAGGCTAAACAACGCGGGGGTAGGCTGTCACATCGGAGGACAGTGTCTTAACAACATCAGTTATGCTGACGATATGGTACTGATGGCACCGTCTATAAGAGGACTGCGCATTCTTCTAAAGATCTGTGAAGTGTTTGCTGAAGAAACAAACATGCTCTATAACCCTAATAAAACAGCACTGTTGGTTATAAAGTATGGTCAGGGCCCAACAAGTATTCCTCCAGTTACTCTGAACGGTGTGGTCCTGAAGGTGACCGAAAGAACAAAATATCTAGGACACATAATTACAAATAATCTAATGGACGACGACGATATTGACAGGCAAAGACGAGCTCTCAGTGTGAAAGCGAATATGCTGTGTAGAAGGTTTCGTCTTTGTAGCACCGCTGTAAAAAGAACGCTCTTCCTTGCCTTCTGTGCGACGTTATATACATGTGAACTCTGGACAAATTATAAAAAGAGCAGCATAGAAAGACTTCGCATACAATATAACAACGCCTTTCGTATGATGTTTGGCCTTCCCAGATATTGCAGCGCTTCCGGTATGTTCACTGAGGGGCGTGTTCCCAACTTTGCAGCCCTCTTAAGATCCAGGGTGGCAGGGATGAGGGAAAGGATATACAGCTCCGGAAATATCCTTATCCTGGAAGCCCGTCTTACTCCAGCATCCAGCATCGATGCACACTGGAGAAAGATACTGGCCCCGCATAATTGACTCGCCATCGCTTGCTAAAGCCGATATTTTACCATATATTTCTTTTGATTACTTTTAATACTTCTCTTCTATGTTATATGATTTTACTATATCTCTTTTGTTTTATATAATATTTTTAATGTGTGTATTTTCTTTTATATGGAATGTGTGGGATTGCACGAACCTCCCCACATTCTGGAATAAAGCTATATTTATTTATTTATATTTATTTATTTATAAAAAATTCTACTGATTTGTTCTTTACTGTTGTGATAAGATATATGTAGTGTGAGTAGTTCTAGATAATATATCATAATATATTTTTGTTATTTTAATTGATGGAAATGCGATACAGGCTGTTAGCTGATCCATTTGGTCTACGCCTCCCATACCTCTGTTGTAGTCCACGAATAATCTAGGAATATTGACATTAACCTTCTTTTTTTTAACCTTGCACCATCTTTTTACCTTACCTAAAGTTTTCACGTTGTCGAAATTGGAGCCCATAGTAACGACACTCTTATCTTTCCACCGTACAATAGTGATTTCATTTTTTTTTATCAAAGCAGTCTGGATCTTTTTTGCATTTTTTTTACAGGCACAAATGGACATTTCTTAGTTCTATTATTTCTTATTGTACCCGTCGCCCGATAGCCTAATAACTTCAACTCATGCAATAGTTGGTAGTTAGTAAAAAAGTTGTCAAAGTAAATGACATATTCATTGGGCTCGGTCGGCATCTTGGCCAACAGAGACATCACTACTCTCGCACCCAATGGATCAATAGACATGTTTGTAGATTTGCCGCAATAAACATCAAAAGTATAATAACATCTTGTGGTTTTTCAAGCACAGCCGTATACATAGTCTGTTGCTGTTTATGAACCGCGTCAGTTATTTCATGACTAGTGAATATATATATAGGCAATGTCTTACGCCAAACAGGTCCATTGTCTCCATTTCTGGGGTTCAGATCAGCCAAGGGTTCGTCATCGCTATCGTCCCAGTCCGATACATTGTGAGCTGGTTGGCGTAATACCACATCAACTACACCTGGGATGTCACTTGAAAAAGTTGACGTAACCAAGTCATCATCATCTAGGTGTTAGATTTGTAAGCAACCTAACATTTCACGATCACATAGAGACGATCAGTGGTAATGCTTTGAGAATGTTAGGATTTGTTCTGCGTACTGCCAGGGTTTTCGAGAATACCCGCGTACTCAGAACTCTTTACAACTCCTTGGTGCGGAGTAGACTCGAGAGTGGCTCGATGATCTGGGGGCCACATGAGGGCAAGTACTCTCTTATGGTGGAGAAAGTCCAAAAGAAGTTTCTGAGATATCTCTACATGAGAGAGTACGGCATTATCCTTGGCTTTACCCAACCGAGTTTCTCCAGGGTATGCTTGGCTACAATAGTCTAGAGACTAGAAGGAATGTGTATTTGATTACACATTTTTATCGATTGTTGCGCGGTATGATCGATAATCCTGAAATTATGCAGAGCATTGGTTTGTATGTTCCTGATAATTACACTAGACATCGTCAGCATAGATTGTTTCACATTCCAATATACAGGACCAACCTGCCGATGGTTATGCCTGTTGGAAGAGCCACAGCTATGCTGAACAAAATTGCTTTGGGTATTGATATATTCCATGTGTCTGAGGGGGTTTTCCGAAGCGGGATTCTCCTACACCTTTGACCAGATTTTATGTTATTTTTAATTTATTAAATATTTTCATTTTTGATATATACTTCCTAATATGTATGCCTTAAACATTTTGTTTGTCATGTACATATTATCGTGAAATAAATTGAATTGAATTGAATTGAATTGAATCATTTCCTTCATCTTCATTGGTTACGACAGCTGATCTGGGAGCACCAACACTAAATCATACTCCACATCGCCGTTGTCATCTTCCATAATAGCATTGAGTGCATCGTCGAATCCAGCATAATTATTTGCACCGGAGAAAATCTTCCTTGTTGCCATTTCCAAATATTTATACCACCTGAAACATAATAGATAATGGTAGTACAGAAGCGCCCATTGTACACGCTTGTGTACAGCGTTACAAAATTACGTGAAACTCGGGATTATTATAAATAATTCTCAAACGGCTTGTACAATACTGTCAAATATTATAATAGCTAGCATATGAAAAGAAAATAAACCCATATAATGCACTAATTTAATTTAAAAATAATTAATATATCGTACCTAACAGCCTTGTATGTTGGAAATCCTTGATATAAAGAAAAAAAATGGCAGCTTTTTGCGACTTACCGCCCAATGTTTATTTATCTCTTAGGAAGCTACTGTCGTCTAGTTTTGAAATATGTAGATAATTTGTAATAATCGTCAATGGTTCATTACAAATGAAGAGTAACATAAGTGTACACACGCGTGTACAGCGGGCGGTAATGGGTTAATCTAATTGATATTAACATTATTATTATTATAATTATTTAAGAGAGGAGTGAAATATTCTAAAATAAGCTTTTTTCTAGGTTCATTGCCCGGACGATTATTTTGCAATTCATTAACTATTTCAAACGCTTCGTCTTTTTCGTATGCAAAGTGTTGATCGTTCATCATTACAGCCATGTTGTGTGACACTGCGCAAGACACTATGACTGGCTGAACGCGTGCACTAAACAACGTGATGCGCCTTCGTAGCACAGGAAACCTACATTTTAGCACACCAAAACATCTTTCAATTGCATTTCTACTACGAATCTGTGCTTCATTGTAAGGGTTTTCAGCTGGAGTGTTAACTTGGGCTAATGGTGTAAACAAATATGCTTGGCTCTGGTAATCACGGTCACCCAATAGTATACAGTTTGTAAACTGTCCAACCTCAAACATTCCTTTTATAACAGAATTGTTAAAATATTGTTTGATAGTGTCTGGAACCCGGCCAGCGGGCAACGATATCCCTGATGATGAGGCGGGCGTCATTCTGGACATTCATGGAGTAGACATGAATGTCCAGGCAATATGGATATATTATAATTACACTTTTTACTTTATATAATGAAACAATATTTCCTTTTTTTTTTTGCTTATTTTGCCAAAATGTTTTATGTATTTACCTCCTTCTTAAAAATGTACTATTTTTCTTCTCCCTTGTTAATTTTTATTTTATTTATTAAAAATCTTTTATCTCAATATTTTAAACTCAAACATCTTATACTGCAGCAATAACAGGATTATTAAGGAAAAATAAAACTAAAACACACTGCAAAACCTGCCGAGAGCGAGACAATCACCTTGTTTAAGATAAAATACATACATATGTCCTCAGTTATTTCATTATTCATGCCATATAGTAATTCAAAGTTAATATTATAAATAAATAACAAATTCACAGAGAAAAAGAAGAAGACATTGGTTAGCAGAGTAATATAAGAATACGTCACTGCAAAAGTATGTATAAAGTTATTAATTTAAACATTTTCTTCATATTTACTGTAGAGAGAAGATTAAACTCCTTTTCTATGCTTGCATAATTTTACCATAAATGCATATTTTTTAAAGTAATTTACTCAATGTTTTACGTGCATATCAGGTCCTCGAAACATTTCAATTAAAAAATTATAAATTTGCTTTAGACGCTGCGTAGCGAAGAGAAAGTGAAATTGACAGATCATAAATACACCCAACCAATTTTTATGATTACATTTGAAGTTAATTTTTTTATATATTTAAAAAGGCTGATGAACAATATTTCAACGGTAGATTGAGAACCCGTGTGAAGAGAGACTAATGATTTTTCGTTGATGAATCTCAAACTTATTCCAAAACATGATAGTTGTACTTAATAGTATTAATTCAGCTACTCTTATACTTTACTAATTATTATAATTAGACTTTTATCATATTATATACGTGTATAAGTAATTTTAATGACCTCATAAATCGATCCACGATACGATAAGTGATATGGTTTGTGAGGTTATAATTCTTTATAACCTCAAATAAGCATAGTAGATTAAAGTAAAACTAAAAAATTTATTCTTGTTCCATGTTATTTTGTTATACATATTATACAGTTGCTTTATTAGCATAGGGCATTTCAAGGTTTATTTATAACTTACCCTTATTGTGTTCTTTACTATAATTTATCTTTATTTAAAATTCACTCAGATTAATTTTGTTGTTAACTAGAAACTCCCCTTCAATAATAAGGAAAATTTAATAATTGTTATTTGATCATGCAACCTTATTCCTGATTATGTAATCTAATTCTCAGTTTTAATAACTATACAGATGATCTATGTGAATAGTATTAAAAATATATAGTTATTTATTATTATATACATGGTATACACACATTGGGGGTTAATTAATAAAATAAATAGCGGATTGAAGAAGGCATCCAAAACTGATATGCCATTCTCTATTTAGGCTTACCAATACAATTTCTGGGACCCTCGCCAAAGGGGAAGAAGATGAAGGGCGTCATGTCATCTCCAAGATCCTTATCAAACCTGTCAGGGTTTAAGCTTAGAGGGTCCTTGAAGTAGGCCGGGTCAGTGCGTATGTCCATCACCCAAATGTATACAATAAGTGCCTTTATTTATTTATTTATTTTTATTTCTTTTCTGTATTTATTTATTTCATTGCTATACATAATATACATTCATTTCAGTTTTAATTTTAGTATGCCTGTCTCACTATAAAACTGTGTGTTGAGACACTTAACAATTATTACTTAATAAGTTGCAAATATTACATACAAATTGGTTACAAAAAAGATTAATCGTTGTTTACACTCTGCCATAGTTTACTTGAAATTATGTTTACTCTAATACAATATGTTATCTGGCAAATGCCATTTAAGTTTTCACTTTGTTTGGATGAATATTTCGATAAATGGTCGACCCATCTCTCTTATGCAAATTTATCAATCATTGTTTTTACTTCTTTTGGATACCTCAATTTTAAAACTCTTTCCAGCATTGTGTTTTATAGTTTAGGGCCTAATATATAATATAGATTTTAATTTTTAACTAAATGTGATGACGAATAATATTGAGCAGTCTCTCCATAGGGCAGAAGATGTAACCAGGGGCGTCTGGACTATGATAATAGATAATTTGTATTGCATTTATTCATGACTCGTGACAAGAATTTTAATGGCACCATTTACTTATATTTACATAGTTGCATTAATGTCTATTAAGAGACACCAATGTAGTCTAGTATGGATGAGTAACTGTGCATAATCCAAGGGCAGCAACACAGCAGCGTCCATGTCAAGTAGACTGTTGTGAATACAATTGTATACTTTACTAGGTAGTGAAGTTTCTTTAGCCTGAAATAAAAATACATATTACTTATTGAAATATTCTTTTATAAAATGCGTGCATTTGTTTGAGTTCTTCCTCCTAGTTTTGATCAATGAAAAATAATATAAATATAGAATTCCATTGATTATATCTGGGGTTGGTATTTATAATTTTTGTCAAGGATTTATAAATATTTTTACATATAATATTCAAATATAATATATAATATGGGTGTAACTGAGCTAGTCCACGGTACTTTAAAGGTGGATTCCTGACTTGATTATGAGTCGAAAATGTTTAACTAATCATGACCTAATATCTATAGTTATGGAGATATGTAATATCAAAGGTTGCATTTTTTTCAATATTTCTGACTTATTTTTTGCAAAACATTGAACTATTGTTACAGTAACTTATAATGATTGTGAAAAATTAATTCATTTCAATACAAATCTAATAAAATTATAAAAACATTGTATTTTCAATTTCAAAATTGTCATTTAACTTCAAAGTTTAAAGTGTCCGTAATTTTCGAATATTGTTTTTTTGCGACATAGTTTACAGTTCAATTACCGATTAGTTATTTACTGTATTGCTATAAAAAATACTTCTGAAATAGAGTTGATTTGTTTATAGTGTAAAGATTGCTATTGTGATATCGAAGGAATATAAAAAATTCTACTGATTTGTTCTTTACTGTTGTGATAAGATATATGTAGTGTGAGTAGTTCTAGATAATATATCATAATATATTTTTGTTATTTTAATTGATGTATTTTATTTAGTTGATTTGCATCATGGGGCGGTATATAAAATCATAATCGCCCAAATGATTGCCATCCTCTGATAGGAGATGGCACCATAAGAAGAAGAATTTTATATAAGCCAATGAGCTATTATAAGTCTAGGAAAAATTAGATTTCAGGGTATAATGTAAATTTTAATATGTCAAAAAAGGTTTTGATTTTGGCCAAAACCAAAACAGCAGTCAAAATTTGGTTTTGACTGAATATCTAGTTTTCGTGGTGTCTAAGCATTAGTTATCAAAGTTTTTATACCTGCTATATCTTATCCTACACTTCGGAATGTTGTCTGTCTTTTGTTTCAACAGGTAAAGTCTAATTCCTTCGACCATTGTTTTGAGATAGGATTCCCAGTTAACAGCCTCCATGTCCATGTCAAACATTTCTCTGTCTGCCAAAGACATGGAAGAGAACAGCTGTCTAGTGTTGTGCTGTCCGAATTTCCAAAGGCACATGCCAAAGTACTGGATGGCTTTCGAGAATCTGTCTATTTTCCTGTGGGCGTTGACCATTCTGAAATTGAAGTCTGAATAGATTTTGTGCACGTGAATAAATACTCCATAATCATTTGACTTCAGGGGTAACACCATCTTGAGACATCAAGTAATACATACATTAAAACTAGTGATGCAACGAATACTATTTTCGCGAATACGAATATTAAATCTACTATTCGGTGAATACAAATATGAATACAAATAATTACAATACAATAAGATAATAAACAATACACAACTGTTCTTTTTTTACTAAGAGATTTAATAATTAAAATTTACCACCAGAAAATTTTTGTTCACTAAGCACAACATTTGTAACTTCTCAGGCGTTAGTGTTTGTATAATGTTTCCAAATATCACTTTTTTCACGCTTACGAGAGGTTATAAGGTTTAATTTGAAATTATTTTAAATAAAATGGAATGAACAATTCGTATTACAAAACAAAAACTACATAAAATAAGCACCTAACCTTATTAATAACCCAACGAAATTAGATGAAAGAACTCATGTTATGCTGTGAAGCAAACAACAATTGACAATTTGAGAATCAACAAATCTATTCATTCAATATTAGGGGAATCCCAGAAAATAGAGTGCGTAGGTGGGCTCGGATACACGGTGCACAGCCAAACCGTAATTTACGTTGCGTTCAGTTATAAATAGTTTGTTTTTAATATTCGTGATGTTATTTGGCGAATACGAATATTCGGTAAATATCAACTATTTGGCGAATACGAATATTCGTGTTCGTATTCGTTGCATCACTAATTAAAACTCAAAAAATAATTGACGTAACTATTGCACATATAAAATTTGTTTTACTATCATTGTTTATTGAACTACTTTTTCTACAAAACCATGTGTTGACTACCGATAATGCAAATTATGAGATAAATATATCTGAAAATGAAATTTTTACATGCTTTTGTAAAATTTAATTTTAAAAAATTGTTGATATTAGGCATGCACACTGACAAAAACCCAGAAGTAAGGTGATTGGTTAAATTGGGACTCTAGTTTGCTCACTTACTTGGGCTTTTGACCACTTGCTATAAAGGTGATGTCCAACAGCATGGAGGGGATTATGTGCAGAAAGAACCACAATATGTTATAGGCAATGTTATTAGGCATTAAGCATACTGTGTTGTACCTATGAAAAAAATACATTTCATTAAAGCAACTGAGGGACTGTGATTAATCTGTTAGTCTGATGAGTGAGATGGTAGAAGGCCTCGGAGAGTAACACACTCTCAAATCTAAACATGTCAAAATTGACTAAAAGTACAAATTTATATGATTACAATCAAAACTTTATTGTTATTCTCCGCAAACTAATGAAAATAGGTCTACTTACATATTTATTTCTCATATCATTTATTCTCAAAGTACAAAAGTTCTTACTGGGTATAGTTTTGAAAGTTTATTCTAAACTTATTCTCAGAATGTTTGGCCATCTGTAATACAGCAGGAGCTCACATAGACCGTAAAGCAAGTGCCCTCTGGTTTATCGGGTATTATGCTGTGTTTTCATGACCTTTCTGGCCGACGTTTCGGATCCTGTTGCAGGGTTCTTCATCAGAGCTGATGTCACATCGGATAGCTTATGACACATCAGCCCTGACAGGATCCGAAACGTCAGCCAGAAAGGTCTTAAAAAACATGGCATAATACCACAGAAAACACGTACTAGAAGTTTCTGAACGGCTGTAAAAACATTAGAACATTAGCCACAAAGTAGATTTTTTAATTCTTTATATTTTGCCGCTTACGTACGTATGTGTGGAAATGTCTTGTAAGTGAAAATTAACACACTTCCCGTCATTCAATCGAACTGAAATTTTGTACGTCGATGACAACGCATTTTGACAACTTTGTCGGTATGCACGGTTATTGTGGCTGTTTTCGTTTTTTTTTAAACTCGTCGACCGAGAGCTTGATTCTAAAAATTTTTAGTTCCCCAAACGGACGCAGCCCGCCTTTGGGAAGTGCATTCATCGTGGGACACCTCTCAGAATTGAGTTGAATTTCAGCTTTTTTCATTTTAATCTGAAAAAACACTGCAACATTCATAATTTTGTGAGTTTTCGTACGATTCTGAAAATGAAAACTTTTTCCGAAACCCTCTTTTGGAACTGATTTCCACTTTATTTTTGGGACCTCCCCCTTACCTCCCTCCCGCTGGGCCTTTCTCAAAATGAAATTTTATTTTTATTTTTAAACTCTGTTTATTTGCAATCAAACATTAAAGGTGTTTAATTAAGAAAAAATCTAAGATATGAATGGTGCAAAATCTGGCCGTCTTCCTTTTGTATTTGGAATTTTGCATCCGTCTCTTTCTCGTGGAGTGACACAACCCCTTTTTTTGGGATATTTTTATCGAGCGCATTGTTTCTGCGACTGTTTGCATAGTGTGAATGAAATTCTAAAATCGAGTATCACGTTCGAATAAAATTTAGAGGCACCATCTTTTTTCATTTTTCAATTTTTTTACCCCTTTCAATTTTTTTGATATACATCCAAAATCGAAATTTTCTGTCTTTTTAATAAATCGGTTAAAAAAAATCATAGCGAGGTGCGACAACCTCCTACACATACCGCGCGATAGTGCGCGTCAGGTCTACAGGAAGTGTTTGTTCCGAATTGTGTGTTCATGGAATGGCGTTCGTTTTGGAGTTCTTTTTTCAATTTTTTCTATTTTTGTATGCTGCTCTGCGACGTGTTGGCCAATTTTACATGTAAATATTGTAGTCAATAGAGCACAGCGTGCTGAAAACAAATGTTTCGAAGTGATGCACTTCAGAATTAAATTCGCTTTCATACGGGTTTCACAGTTTCAGCCGCTGCTCCATGAGAGATGGCTCTGTTCTCTATCTAATATTCACGACTTGTAGAGTTTTTACTTTTCAACCTTTTGAAGTTTTTACTTTTTTTCTATATTTTTTTTTTTCGCAAAGATACAAACAAAAAAAGAATTAATTTATACCAAATCTGGAATTATTTGATAAGAATGACGCTTGAAAGGTTTCTGAATTTACACTTGGGTGACGTCATTATGATAAAACAGTATAGGTGATAATTACTTGTTCCTATAAACATTCATCCTATACAGAGAAGGAGTTTGAGTTTGAATGACATCAAATGAAAAATTCTGCATACAGGTCTTTTTCTTCCGTATAAAAAGTTTATAATGAAAACTTAGTTTTTATGGGTTAAATTGTTCATTATTTAAGTTTCGAGAGAAACAGAATCTCTCATCGAGAGGTGAAGTATCAAAGTGACTTCTTTAAAATATGGAATTTTTACATTTTTATTCTTAATTATTTATCTTGATAAACATTATTTTAGAACTTGCATTTAGTTTTTTTTTATGACAATACAATGAAACCTACCACACACAATCTGGTAGTGGGACAATCTCTGCGTGATTGAGTGCAACAGTTGTAAATTTGTGCCAAGTGAGCACATTGTTTGGAGACGGGACAAAATTGTAAATAGGTGGCTCATCAAATCTGAAAAAAAGTTATATATTCCTTATATCCTTGGGAATCGGCAACCAATGTAGTTAAGGAGATAAAAATCTTATTCTGGTATGAATGTTGCCTTTACTTGCTGGTGCCTACTTTCCACGCAGCTGCAAGTATCGCGTTGATACATAGGTCGGCTGGGACGATGGTTGCCGGATAATCCCCACGCAGTTTGACAGCTCTGTGAACCAAATATTACAGTATCAGGCATCAGGTAATATGGAAACAGGAAATCGACTTTCATAGATTCGGCCTGAATTTGACACCGATCTTACTCCCACTCTCCTTCAATCATATGCAGGTCGGTGTCATGCACTCTCACCAAATGGTAACAAAATTGAGTCTATAAAGTTGGAGCAAGAAAATTTATTATTTCGGACTGATAGTCAATGTACATCGACAATATCACTCTTCTGCTGAGTGTCTGTTTGTACTCCTAAAATATTTTTGAATAAAATTTAATGAAATAAGATTACAATAATAGATAATGTAGTTGTCGATAATCAACTAAAAAATGAAATAATAAATCCAGTAAAAGTTGAAGCATGAGTAAAAGCAGAAAAAACAATTGAGTCGTTGAGTATCACCATCCTGAACACGTATACCCAATCATCATCCTCTTTTTTTGTAGATTTTAATGTCTAATATATTCTCTCAGCTCATTCCTATATTTTGAATATTAATTTACTATTATATATACTAACTTCAAGTATTAATCTGAAGTTATTGCTTGATAAAAATCAGGTTATTCATATTATAAACAAGATGTGAAACTGTTTTCTTTGATTTGCAAAAAAAAAGTTCATGGACCTTGTTTTATTTTCAAGTACCAACTGTTAGAGTGCTTGTATGGAGAGAAAACTTTGCTCTCGCATCTTATAGATTTATCAATAATATACGGTATGTGTTTGTCAATCATACAATAAACAACAAGTAATAACTCGCTCGGCTGTGTTCTGTCCTACATGTATATTGATTTTTGTTCATTCCTCAACATCATGCAAAATGTGCGACTCATTGTTTGTGCAATGCTGTAAATTTTTTTACTTATATACATACATACTTACTTTATAATACCATACCCTATGCCTACTACAATTCCAGTGGGCCCATATAGATTATCCACATACCCAGGAGCTGCTGAAGCATTTGTTGTCCCAACAACTGAAAAACAATAGAATCTTTCAAACAAAAGAAAAAAAACCGTAGTAAACATGTTGCTAGAAAAAAAAAAATTCTGCCTCATAAATAAATGGAAAAAGGGTGGACTAAATGTAGCGAGCTAAAGGGAGATATGTTGAAAAATTATTAAAATTATTTGCCGAAAAAAAAAACTTTTATTCAAAAAGTCACACAATGCAATGTCCACCAATTTCATTGTAAGAACATCCAAACATCGAATTTTATATATATATATATATTTTATATAAGGGTTTATTATTATTGTTTAAGTTGCATGGATCATTAAAATGTAATTTAAAAATTTAATAAATTGTAATAGCAACAAGTGTAAAAACAGACCTTAACTAAATGCGTCACATCAGAATCTCATTACTTCGAAATTCAAGGAACCCAAACAAATAAAAAAATATATTTGATGGCGAAATTTGCCAAAAATCGTAAAACTTATGAAAAAAACCATTGATTTTTATAAAGAATTTATATATTTTTAATATTTCAAGAAATCATTTCGAGAACGCAATATTTATCATGCTAATGCAAAGATCGTGACATTTTTATTTCTGAAGGGGCTGATATTAACATATTTGCTGTTCTCATTCGTGAAAAAATCTAATTATTTTTTCCGTTTCATCATGTTTGGATAGCCGTAAGCATAATTGAAAATGTTTACAATTGGTTATCTTTGAATTTATGGAAGGCTTCTTCAATCGTTACTCAATTTCTACTTTCGTTTTTGCATTTTTTCCGACTTATTACATTAGTGTACAGTGTTTTTTGATTTTTTTCAATTATATGGTGATATTTAAGGATTTAAAATCGAATTAATGTCAATTCTTCTTATCCAATACTCAAATATTTTCATTACTTCTGTATTTAGGTTATTTATAAATTACACCTGATGATGAGAGGGACTGCTCTTCTCGAAACTTAAGTCGTGTTAAATTAACTCAACGTGTGTGCATTATAAAGTTCAACTTAATTTAAATTAAAATAACCCTGTCAATTCGGTCACTAACTTATTTATCAACTGTTGCTCTAAATTAGTAAAAATTGATATGATTACCTATTCCTGGTCTGAATACAGCTACTGGAAGCCCATGCGCTTCTTTCCTCACCAGCTCTTCTGCTATGGCCTTTGAGAAGGTGTAAGTGTTGGGCCAACCTTTCAGTATTCTGATTTGAATATACAGTAATCATAATATGTATCTTGATCCAAATTTAATTTCCAAACCACAATAATTATTCTTTCTTTTTTTGCCACACCCTTTATATTTTTTAACCAAACTGTTACCAACACTTAGGGCCAGTTGTATCAACTTGGTTTATAGTAATAGTTAAATTTAAAACATAAATTTTTATGAAAACCGCTTCTTCGATCTGAGGAAAATGCAAAAATCTACATCCAAATATAACTATTGCTATGAAACAGTTTGATACATCTTAAAATGTGTAAAGGATAAAGTATAATAAAAAGCTGCAACAAAAAAATTTCAAAATTACAAAACTACTAACAAAAGTTGTAGAAATACAATATATAGTACAATGTATAGAACAAATCAGACAAAACTAATAAGGTTGCTTGTATGACAGTTAGTAATCTAGCAGCGACTGGCAGGTCCTAAGTATAGTCCTTCTCTCATTTCTCTGTATTTTCAAAATAATGTTTTGTTCTTTCATTATTTTAGTGGTCCAGTGGATTCTCGGTTTTTTCGAAAAAGTCTGGCGAAAACCAAAATGTACGAAAACTAAAGCAATTTTTCCCACAAGAAATAAAGCAAATCCAATTAATCTGTTAACACTGTAAAACATTGTTTTAATATATGTTTTATAGAGAATAACTATATTTTTACATACAAAAAACAATGAAAAATATAAATAAATGCTTATTGAAGTAGATAAATGAACATTTCTTGCAAAAGAAGCCTGTTGAATACTTGTTGGGGGAGGAATCATTCAGCCACTACGTACTTCTTGAATTTGTCAACAAATTCTTCAGCCCCACATTTGTCCCAACTCCTGGCCTCGCCTTGCCTTATCACTATATGTATGCCAGTTAGTTTTTTAAATTTATAGAACCAGTTTCTACTGGCCTTAAATATATCAATAATAGCACTAGTTCCAGTTCTTTACGAGATCCGCATAAAACAGCCTCACATTTTCGCACGTTATCGCCTCTTTAGCAACATCAGCTTCCTTGATTTCTTTTTTCTTCACCATCATCGAACCAATGTTCGTTGATGCAGAATTCCCGTACACCCTAGCAAGATTAGCCATGCGTATGCCATCTTTCTTTTTTGAATTTGGCAGAAGGACGAGTTTGGTGTGGACCATTTTCAACTACATAAAAATTGGGACAAAATTTCAACAAAAAACCGAATCGTACGAAATACGGGGCATTCGAAAACAGAGGTTTCACTGTACCTTGATTTATTTATCAAGTAATGTCTATACATATTATGAAGAATAGCAACTTCACCTGTTACTTAATTATATATATGTATGTAATTAAAAATAATTTACTTAAAATATTAAATTTTATCAATCCCCTTTTGAACTTACATCGGAGTAAGGATGTCAACTGTGTTGTTATTATCCTGGAAGTCGGCCAGGGCGCAGGCTGCCTCAGGAGACATACCTGGAGAGTAAAACTCCTCGTTTCCACCCAGATTAATATGCCCACAGTGCGAGAAGGCGGTGGACACATACACCAAAGACTGCAAAATAGTGAAACTAATTTTCAATTTCCACTTTTTTAATAATATGAATGCTTTCATTAGATAATAAAAGGAGTGTTTGCATGGATGTAACCTTGTCCTTGATTTAAATGGGATACTGTTACACTAATGGCATAAAATTATTTTTCCAATAAAGCCAATACCATGGCCATTACCTCAGTTTTTATGTGTTTTATTTCATTTTCTTAATTTTATTTATTATTATTTATTTATACAAAGAACATATAGTACATAGGTAATACATGTCTAAACAGTTTTTTTTAATACCACCGGTGATAAATAATGAAATAAAATTTAAAATCCTATATAATATTATCTTTGATTCATTGATTTGTATCTGTTGACTAGAGCAGCGGTCACCAAAGTGGTGGTCTGCGGGAAAAATTTTCCAAATATATTTAATACTATTGCTTGCCCAACGTAACTTTGAACTAAAACCCGCCCCGCCCGCACCCGGCGGTAACCCCTCGCCCTGTCATTGAGTACATTCTCGTCTTTGAGCGCGAGCTGTGTCATCTTGATTACCAATATGCACTGAATTATTATGTCCAAAACATTCTAAACAGTCCGGGATGGTGAAGAACAATTGCCAATGAAGTATTAAAGTTTTGCGAAGCTGAAAAAGCGAATAATGGACCGATATTACCGTCTGTCAGTTTGACAGATAGAACGGCCGCCATTACTGCATGGTTTCTTTAGTGCTGCCTGACCAAATTTCTGTATTTAATACGACACCGGTCACCGGACATTCTGTACATTATGTTTTATGTAATAAATTTTCACCCTGACAACTTCTGTTATGCGACAGCGACGCCCTCCCTCACAAGCCTAGTTATAGTGGTACGTCTATAAGAAACCCTATTATACTTGTCTGCAGGATTTAAAATGATGAATTTAGTGGTCTGTGAGGTCCTAAAGCTGGACTGAAGGTAAGACAGTCTTCAAATAATACCATCAAATGAGATGATTAACTGAAGAGTATTTGATGTAAATAAATCAACTAATATGGTCTGTAAAAAAATAAGAAAATTTGGTAACTGACTTGTAATATAATCAAACAAAACATTTATGAAGTAAGTTTATCTATATAAATAAAAATGTAGATATTCGTTTGTACAAAATCGGTAGTCTCTGAAAGTTCTTCACCGATTGCTTTGAAATTTTGGTACAACGTTGCATTCGTATACGAGGAAGTTTTTGTATACCTACTTTGTTTTTATATACCTATTATTTCTTTATAAACCTAAATAAAAATGTAAATGTTTGATTGTCCGAAATCTTAAATCTTCTAAAGTTCTCAACTATTGCTTTGAAATTTTGACACAACACGACGATCCATTCAATTTCGCATAAATTATTTGAAAAAAAAAGCAGCGGAACCTACATATTGGTATAAGACAAAATATTTATAACGATACCTGAACTCAATGTCTATCTGTCTGTTCTCTATACAAATCTACACCGTTTTTTCGATTCAACTCAAATTTGTAAACTTATTCCTTAGGACCCGGCGGGTAACATAGGCGACATTTCCCTTTCGTCTTATACCGATGGTTACTCGTTGAATTGCAAAAAATCAGTTGTCAATCATCAAAGCAATCAGATACAAATCTCAGATTTGTATCTGATTGCTTTGTTAATTGATTGATCATCACCGGTTAAAATGGCATCACTAAAAGACTTCTATATACGTTTCCTACACAAATAGCTTCATTACAGAAAAATATCAAGAGTTTTGGGCCCCTTTCTTGTTAATGATTTATCATAGCGTTTGCCTATGGGTGTACTTTATTATAAGAAATCAGATGTTTTTTTTATACTTTAAGGGTGAAAATGATGTATATGTTTGTAGAAGAATTGTTTTAAATAATATTGTGTTTTGTGGCATCACAGATTTGCTTTTCAAATAAGTTTTTTTTAATTGCCCTATCAGCTCATTTCGTATATTTAACCAGACATAAAAAACATTTATATAATAGTAACCGGCGATTTTTGACCCATTTTTGTGATTAAGGGTCGGTTGAATCAACTTGGTTGAGACAACTTTCTTTTAAAACTATTGATTATTGCGTTTTCCAACAATCACACAACCCTAAAATTTATAATTTAAAAAAATTATATTATTTTTGAAATATTACTCAATGATCAAAGTTGATAAAACCTCCAACTAAGTGACCATTGTTGATATAATCTATGTTGATACAACCAAAAAATGACAAAAAAAAAGTATCCCTATATAATTGTGATCAAGGAGAATTATTTCACACATATGGAATATGGTTGCATATTATACAGTAAAACCTTGGAGCACTATTCACTTGATCCGTGTTTTGGAAGAATTTCAAAAAAAAAATTGATTAATTTTAACCTGATATATGAGCACGGTCCTGCAAAACAAGTAAAATGTGGGAAACATTGCAAAATTTTGTAGAAATCGTCACCGTAATAAGGCTGTAACAGCGTGAATAATAAATCTCTTCGTGAAAATACAGTGTCACATTGAATAGCTTCCTTGTTAAAGTTGAAAAAAAAAGATTCCAGTAAGACAACACATAGATCCGTTAGTCACAATGAAAATTGCACAACAATTTAAGTACACTTATATAAAAGGTAATATTTTATATTAATAATATCTATTTTCGTATTTTTGAGTCTTTGAGCAAATCGCCGAATTTCCATTTTATCTTAAGGGGGAATTTGTTTTGATATGCAAACAATTACAAACACGTTTCTGGAATGAATTATGCTCGCAATTTAATCTAAGGTTTTATTGTATTTTTGATGCTGTGGAATGTATGAAAGGTCTGAATAGAAGGAAAGATTCTTACCTTCAAATGATCCATCTTTTTACAAAGCGAAATGATGTCCGCAGTTCCTTGGACGTTAATCTTAACAGCTGTCTTCAGTTTCTCATCGAATCTACGAAAATCAAAATTTAAACAAATTACCTATTATATTCTCTGTTAATTTTCTTTTTATTTCACAAGTTATGTTCCCACAACTTGTTCAAATATAAATATATATCATATAAATCCCCTTTCAATAAATTTTCTAATTTAAATCAAATGAACAGATCAACTGGTGAGAATTTACCTCACGGTGGCTGCGCAATGCACGACCACATCAACCCTCTTAATCAGAAGATCTCGTGAGTGTTGAGAAATCCCCATGTCTGGAACCCCCATCTCGCCTTCTACAGGTTGAAGCCGAGAAGCCCAGTCTCCTGGCAAATTCTCAAATATCTGCAAAATAATGAAAATGATATTATTTTCACAACCAGCAAGTGCACTCACCAAAAAGAGATGTAGCCTACGGCATTACATGTTCATTAATGTAATTCATGTGCTTTATGAGTTGTTTCAATAGGTATGTAAACATCTTTTCATTTAAGAAAGACAATTGAATGTGTGAGCCATGCACACAAGGCATATTGTTTTGTTGTGTTAGTGTTTATGTTCGTAAGCACCAATTCGACAAAACAATGTGCGTTGTACGCACGGCTCACACATATTTATTCGGTGATTTTGATCAAATAGAATACCTATACGTAAAAATCTAGACCTTTACTTAACTGTAATTAAATAACAATGAGAAACTATGTGAATGCATTGGTGTTGTGGTTTATTAAAATGCGGTTGTTAAAAGTTTATATATTAGTTTATTTATAGCTGAAAATTTATTCACTGGAGAAAAGTGTACATTGCGAGAATTCAAGTCAAGGTGAGATGATGTGTCGGCAAATATGAGATGAAAGCAGAAAACAATTAATTAGGCATGGACCATGACCTCCAATAAGATTGAAAATCCTACCTTTGAAGTGACAAGTGCGAGTATAAGGGAAAGGAATGCCTTTTCCTTTGATGATCCTCTCTGATGCTGCAGACACAACACTCTCGTCGCTCGTTGATTAATTAATAACAAATGCGGAGGTAAAAGTAATTAACATGGTTGTGGTTATATGTATTATAATAAAGGTGCAGGTTGCAATACGGTACTGCGTGAGTGGTGATCCAAAAACTGAATTATAACAATTGATGCGGTCTCTTCAGCGGAAGACAGATTAACAGGTGCGGTAGGAAATTAATTTATTATACGGAAGAGTCCATTCACAGCAATAGATGTCATTAGGCGTAAATAAGGTAAGATAGACAGAGCGGGAATCAAATCGGAAAAAAGGATTAATAAGGGACAAGTATTGGAGAATCTTCATCTCACTGACATCCAATCCAGCCACAATCCTTGTCTCCATATTCCCTCACCCAACATTGGCCAAACTATGCGTATTTATAAATACATTTTTCGTTCCATTTCCATGAGATAAAGTGAAGAAGTGTCTCATCTACTTAGATAGTCTCATAAATATTTCATCCACCGACGCAGGCTGTTATACAAGTTGGCTTTTTGTATACATACAAACCTCGCATTTGAGCAAGTCTTTCATTCTTTCTTCGACGGTTTTTTCCCTCTTGGCCCGCATCAGAATGAAGATAGTGTCCAGCTCTGGACAGGCACGCAGGAGTTTTTCTATCAATACTGAGAATACAAAAAATGATAATTGTTAAAATGAGCTTAATCTATGATTCTATGTTTACTGTCAGGATGTATATATAAATATGTATTAAATTTTCTTACAATTTATTGTATGTAGAAAGGATCAATGACGGGTTTAAGTCTTGGTTATATATGATAATATGCTCCAATTGCAATAATGTTCATTAAATGATTATATTTTCGTAATTTACTCTTTGACATTTTTTATTTTCCTCACACATATCTTTTTATTTACTGTGATCACAATTTTTTTGTAACTTTTATTCCTATACTAACTGTACCCGTCAAGAATGACGGTACTTTTACATGTCGGTTCCTAAGGAAAAAATATTTATTTATATTTTAACATTTGCATTTTATAATTATGCATGTGTATATGAAACTGGTTGATTCGCAAGGATGGAAATATAACTCCATCAAAAAATATGTTTCTTGAGATTGCCACTTGCATATTTAGATGTTTCTTGTTTAAGTTATTTTTATAAAGGTTTTGGCCTAGTGGTGAATTAGAATTAGAATTGAATGAATTAGAATTCATACTGGGTAGAGGTTGGTCCGGCTGTTTGGATTTCACACTGCCTAATCCCATGTCTTACGTCACATACCCACATAAAAGGAAATCTGAGGTGGCGATTGTTTTTAAAAACTCATTTCCAATAAGATGTAGGTTACATAGATTCCAGAGAAATTTCCTTGAGTTAGTGACAGGTTTTTTTTAAATATTCATCTCAGAAAAAGCTCTGTGGGATATTTCTGCCTTTGCTGTTATACCTCTCGTATGAAAATTTCATTTACATAAAGTCATTTTGTATCTAATAATATTCGACATTATTACATCGCTTTAATAATCAAATTTGTTTTTATAAATATACCGTAATTCACCACTGATGTTTGCATTTTGTGGGACCAGATTAGTGAGAATGCTCTGTATGTCTATAAATGTATTTGTTGTATAATTTATTTTAATTTAATACAAATCAGTTTAGTTCACTGCATTGCGACCTGGGTGATAGAAACCATTATTGTAAAATAAATATACATTCACAATGTGGTGAAAGGCACAATAGCAACGTAATTTATGCGCATGCATTGCTATCAATTAGTTTCCTTAATTGTCAACATTTGATTATTTACCCGAGAATTACCTCGGCGTACGAGGTATAATTGTAACAGCCAGTGGCGTGCAGTGGGTATAAATTTAGGTTATGCTGTGACCGACTATATACCTATATTAGAAAAATATATATACATATATATATATATCACACCGTCTATTTGGCGACCAACATGGGTGAATATGCATCTAAAGTGGCGACCACCGACATTTGGCGACCTGTATACGGTCGTCACTTTATTTTCTGAAATTTTTACACAGTTCAACAATAGATACCATTACAAGCAACTTGGCAAAATTTGTCCAGGTCGCCAAATTTGTGTGCAAGTGCATGGTTTTGAATATACCACGTATATTCACGTCCTCGTATACTGTATTTCATACCTAGCCCTTAGAGGCGTCCACAGAATATAGATCAAAAGAGGCGTCCGGGAAGGACGTATTCTACATTTCAAAACTAGCCTTTAAGGGCGTCCGGGAATGACGTATTCTGCATATCAAAACTAGCTCTTAGTGGCGACCGGGAACAATGTTGCCGATTTGTTTATGAAATTTTACTCCCATTGAAGAAATGCGGCGTCGGCGAGTTATTTGCAACGTTGCCGTTTATGTTTGCTTCACACCCGCATGTGATTCTGTTACATATTTCGATCGCTTTGATTTTGTGTTTTGTAATTTAGTTATATTCAAATGTATACCGAGTGTTGACGTCCGCGCGGGCTAGAGAGCATTTTGCGACCGGCCGTATTTGGTGTACTATCTATTGTGATATTGTGTGAATTACTATCGATATATTTGCGTCAATTATTATCGATAAAATGAAACGGAGCAAAAGAATTGAAAGAATAAAGGAACTTGTTCTTTTCAGCAGTAAGTATCCACATATAAATTTGATATAGGAGGTACTGCTGTATATTTATGTACTGTTATTATTTATTGATTTAGATTTCTTTACAAATTTATAAAGAAGAATTTTTAAATATTTATTGCAATGATAGGACTCATAACTTTTTAAAAAGTATCTTTCTCGCAGTAGTCGGCTTCTTTAGTAAGATTTAGTTTTATGTTTACTAAATATAGTAAAAATTACATATATCTACATAAAACATTAAAATCATCCCCCATCCAGTTACCGTGCTCTGAAAGATTATACATGATTTTATGTACGTATAGTGGTAATTTATTTTACAAAATAATAATCAGCTTTTTTTTAATCCTACGGCGTGATTTAAAAGCACGGCGTAGACCGACAAATTTGATATTTCCTCTCGATGCGATTATTAACATGGCTTACCTTTTTCTGTTTTAATTGTAGATAATACTGTAAATAATGACGAAGATGGAATCTTCACAACTGAAGAACACTCCTTAGTAAACGAGGTAAATAGGTGTATAATACTATCTTCTACCATATTTTAAATATTATTATCATTCGTGTTAAACAAGGATATAATATTATATTATTATCTGTAGATACTTAACGCTGTTTTCTATTTTAGCCATATCAAGATTACTCTTCGGAGTCATACCAACCCTCAAACGCAGAATCCAGATACTCTGAAGAGGTACGCGCTTTAAATTAAATGTTGATTTTGATACTTTTTTTTTATAATCAAATATAATTTTACTAACATACTTTCTTCTTTGAAATTTTTACAGTTTTCTTGTTTATAGGAATTCACTTACTCTGAAGATGACGATGGAAAGAGCGATAAGATTCATAAAATTCATAAGAGCATTTGTGATTTTGTGCCCAAATCTACACAGATTTCAAATGTTTTCAACAGTGAGAAACAAGAGTTTCAAAAGTGGGTGAAACAGAAGCTAGCTCACGAATTAATTTTATTCATGGGTATACTATTAAAAATAATGAAAATTTAGATATGAATGTTTTATCAGGAACTAACCCAAGTACTTCGTTTCCACAAAATTTTAATGTATTGACCGAATCCAGGAAGAAAGCCGATCAAAAAATAACTAAAAAAAGAGTTCGACTGCCAGACTTCTGTTTTTATTGTGAGAAGGACGTACATAATTTTTCAAGGCATATTTTCAGAAACCACGAGATAGAGTGTGAAGTTCAAAAAATCTTATCAACACAAAAAATACCAAGGAAAGAAAAGTTTTACTTACCAAATTACGTAAAAAGGAAATTATATACAAAATAGCCAGGAATGTGTAAAACCCATGAAAAGAAGTCATAATTCTTTATCTAATGATTGTTTGCCATGTCCGAAATGCTTGTGATTTTACTCAATAACAACAACTATGGAAACATCGAAAAGTTTGCGATAATAATGCTGACAAGTTCACCCAGGCCGATGCTCAAAATGTTTTAATCAGGAACTTAAAAATTGATGCTAAACTAAAAGAATTAGTATTTCCTCGTATGAGAGCAGATCGGATATCTCTGATTTCTAAAAAAGACAGCCTGATTTGCGCTTTTGGTTCGCAGTATTTAAAAATTCACAGAGAGAAACATTTTATTAACGTGGTTTCTCGAAAAATGAGAGAACTCGGTAAACTACTTCTTGAAATAAAAAAAATCGAACCCAGGGTAGTAGATTTGTTCTCCGCATTAAAACCCCAGTATTTATGAAGCCATAGTAACTGCCAAAAAAAATTGTGCAAAATACAATGAAAATGAAGAAAAATACTTGAGCCCGACATTTGCAATGAATATTAGTACATCTATAAAGCAATGTTGCAATTTAGCAATTATGCAAACGTTAAAATTATAGAAAGAGGAATTGAGATCGCTAACATTGAAGCTGAGCTGAAAACTTTAATACAAATAATTGAAGCAAATTGGAAGTTTGATGTGTCTTCCCAGGCAGCAGATGATTTGAATCTGAGGAAATGGAATAAAATCACCATAGTTCCTCTTGCGAGTGACCTTAAGCTATTAAAGGACCATCTTAGCAATACAGCGAAAAAAGCAGTAAGTAAATTATTGGAAAATAAATATGATGTAACGTCTTACATAGATTTATTGGAAACAATATACTGTCGAGTTCTGCTTTTAAACCGACGTCGTCCAGGAGAATTACAACGATTACTATTGGATACTTATATGAGTGCCGAAAGTTGTCAAAATAAGTACGAAGAGTTTGACAGAATTACTTCAGCAACTGAAAAAATTCTTATTAAATCATTAAAACGCGTTGTGATATGTGGTAAAAGAGGAAGAGGTGTTCCCGTTTTATTTACATCAGATGTACAAAATAACATCATAATTCTGAATGAATTAAGATGTAAATATGTCGAAAAAAATAATATATATCTATTTGCCAAACCGAATGGTAATACTACGGTTTGTGGTTACAAGGTAGTAGAAAAACATGCCAAACTCTGTGGGGCTAAGAACCCAAAGGCAATTTCATCAATCAGATTACGAAAACATATTGCGACATTAACGCAAATTTTCAATATGACTGAAAACGACATTGAACAGCTGGCTAATTTTATGGGCCATACTAGTGGAATCCATAGGAAATCTTACAGATTGCCCGATGACATTTTTCAAACGGCGAAAATTTCTAAGTTGCTCCTCTTGATGGAAGATGGAAAGGCAGATGCTTACAAGGGTAAAAGTCTCAATGAAATAGATTTCAATTTAGATGACGAGATAGTAGGTGAAAACATAGAGGTTGATGATGTTATTGAGTACGAACCTAATAAAAAAATTGAAATCAATGTTCGATCGGAACCTACCACATCAAATGCATCACAGTCACATCAAAGTGTTTTAAATCCTATTCATTCATTCACATTCACAGACATTCAGAAGCAGTCAAACTGTTGGAAGAAATATGAAAAAGCGTAATTTGGTGCCGTGGACTCCTGAACAAAAGAAAATTGTTTCACAATTTTTCAAAACACATATCGATAAATTTAAACCACCAAAAAAACATGAATGTGATTTTTTAAAGGCGCAGCATCCATATCTATTGTCTAATAAAGAATGGCTTAAGATAAAAGTGTTTATACAAAACACATATTCCAAAAAATGACCTGATTTTTGAATGCAGTCGATTTATGTTTTTATAGGTCACATCGTATTCTTCGTGAGTGAACTTTTTGTTTTAATTAATATTCTTAAAATTTTATAATTTGTCTTAACTAATGTTTCCATTGTAATGCAAGTAAGCATGCTTACTTAGAGATGGTATTAATATCATTTCATCTTTTGAACTTTGTTTTTAATAAACGATTTGTAAAATTTAATATCTTTTGATTGTTCTCCCTTTGAATTCACCAGCATAGAGCAGCACCGATCGAACTCAAAACTTGGAAACTTATTCTTTAGGACTCGGAGAGTAACATTGGTGACATTTCCCCCTATTTTTTTACCCCTTCCCTTCCTCCATATATATTTTCGATGCAAATCTCTACCGTTTGACCGATCGGACTCAAAATTTGCAAACTTATTGTTTACGACCCGTACATTTTCTCCCTCCCCTTTTACCCTTTCACCTCGGTTATATTATCAACGCAAATCTATACCGTTCAAATCGAACCTTTGTTTCCCTCCACAAATTTATTTTCAACCTAATCCTTAACCTGTGCAACACCGGATGCAAACAGCTAGTATTATATACTACTTTTAGTTAGGTAATCAATTCGTAAGCGTCGCTTGCACGTTTTTATTCAAAATTATATTTATACCTCAAAACTCAAACCTCACTTTTATAATAATACAGACCGACATGTATCATCGGCATGTACAATGTCCGATAAGATCAATGAACCAGCATTCAAAATAAGTTTTCTGTAAAATTATTGAATGATTATAATTATAAATATATTTTAGAGAGATTAAAGTGGGATAAATATAAATTAGAAAATTTTGTGACTGACAGACAAGTAAAGCTAAATAACAGCATGTAAAAAGGACATGTATTCAATACTGATTTTAATCAACTGAAATGAAAAGATTATTTATATTGTGATAAATAAGTTAAAATATACTTTTAAATATTTTCAAATGCACAATGATCTATTTGCTGTTAATATTTTGTAAATATAATATTTGGAACAACACTCTAAAAAAATACATACATATTCCTCAAAATTTCAGTTTACAGTAGGTACCAAAGAATCACGATAATACAATGTTGTAAAATTTAAAAATTTCTTGAAAGATTTCTTCAGTTTCTATTTTAAAAACGTTTATACCCTTATAATAATCGGTTCATATATTCACTTAATTCACATTTAAAAGGAAATTTATATTTCACCAAAATATAATGAAGCAGTTTCCTTTCAGTTTTCTCCCACAAAAAGAAAGGCTCGGCTAGAAAGCTAATCTAACTAATCTAACTAATCTAACTGTTTTACAGCAATAGTTAATATTAAAGCAAATATTTTTGCATTTACCATCAATCAAACAATCCGTTTTCGAAAAAGTATATGCTTTAAACTAAACCAAATTGATACAACTGGCCTCTTATATATTAAATAATAATTGAATATCTCAAATCATTTATGATTTTTAAAATAAGAAATAAAAAAATTAAACTAAATATACAAAGAAAATAAACACAAGAGAAAATAAATATATGTGTATAAATAAATATTAAGAAAAAAAAATTCTTCGGAACCTATTACCTACTACGTGCAGAGGACATGATCTAATGGCATTAATAAGTATACCCTCATTAAAGAGTTGTTGGTACAAATTTGCTAGTCAACCCAAAAATATAGTATAATAACAATAATAATAATAATATAATAGTATAATAATAATAATAACAAAAAAATATTATCAATATTTATTTTCAAAAAGATAGAAACTTTTACACATACCTACAGAATTATCGATGATAAATTGTATATCTAAATACAAAGTAAGGCATTTAAACTATAGAAGAGTTGGTTCATTAAGAAACTGCATTTCTTACCGCAGAAACAAGCACTGATAACTTGAGACACTAGGCCTGCTAGGTGTCTAATAACGTTTTGGCGATTTTATCGGTCTGGTTGGTTAGTTAAAGTATTATTTATGCATTTGATATAAGCGCCCTTACAACATTGGATAAAACCCTGACTTGGAAACACATATCTGGATACAAATTAACGTTTGGTATAACATTGACTGGTAAAGACAAAGCAGTTGCGTAATGATGAGAATAAAAAGATATAAATTTACATGGGAACACCTCTAAAGAATGGTTTGTTTTATCTTTGTAATTATTATCGACCATAAAATTGACGGTTGTGGTTATCCTAGGATACACAAAGTATATTTAAAAAAGTACACAGGACATTGATGTAATTTTTTAACTGGGGATGTCAAAGTAATATTGAGTTGCCATCAAAATAATGGCACTGGATTTTCATGTATTAATTTTGACACACGTAAAGAAGGATATGTGAGTAATATTATTGTTCAATCTAATTAAAATTGAATTACTATTTCGGGATTCTTTCAAAATACGAGTCGTGGAGTTTAGAAACTATAAACGCAAATTATATAAAAGTAATAAAAGGGAATTCATAAACGGATACATCCTTTCATAGGATTCGAATCCGCGACCTTCTAATCAGAAAGCGAGCATCATCCCGACCACGCCACCAAGCCAGTCAAGCAAATTAAATATCAAATTGCATGATTTCGACCGTCATCTGTCTTATCCATTTTGTCACCAAAATTGCTATTATTTATATGGTCGCCTCTTAAACATCACAATGTATTGATGTGTACGTGTACGATATACGTCATTGGCAAATTGATACAAAATTAAAAGGATTCCAAAAGCATCGTAATATAAATGTATTGAATACGGGATAATACGGAGTTCGTTACAGGTTCGTAATATATGGATGCTTTTTTGAAGGATATATGAACGTGATATACGTTTAATATATGCGGTTTCCAAAAAAGCGGTTATATGAAAAGGAGTCCAGATTGACTCTCAAATATATGGTACTTGCAAAAAATGAAAACCCTTAAAACACGATTTCTGGCTAATTTTGTTACAATCATTTTATTTTATAACTATAGATCTGTGAACATTCACAACGATTTAGTTTCCAAATAAACTATAAGTGGTGGTCGTCAAATGCATGCGGAATGAAAGGTTGCCAAAAGTGTAGCGGGATTTAAATATATATATATACGCATATACCTATAAGGGTATATACATTTTAAAAAAAAAATTACTATATATAATGAACTATTTTGAGTAGCTTCAATCCACAAAAATAACTGCACTATAAAAGAAGTACTGTAAACAATATTTCCTAAATAAATAAATATTTTATATAGGTATAGCTAATACGGCGAAAAATTCCAATATATTTCGAAGACGATTTATATATAATTAAATCGGGAACAATACTAATTTCAGATATACGTTTCTTTTCACAAAAATAAATCAAACATTTTATGATACCATTATGATGACAGATGACAGATGATATTTGTCGTATTCGTATTTACATTTACCACAGAAAAGACATAAAATTTACACCGAAAGTTTTGGGTGGAATTTGTAAAAAATAACGCATGACGTGCGCCTGGCATAGGACCTTTCGAAGAAGGACGCTACTACACAAAACTCACAGCATTAAAAATACACGGTTTTTTCTCGACTGACTATATCTGTGGAACAAATTGGTTGGCGAAATAAATGAAGAATTGACATGAAGTTAAGCGCAGAAAAGTCGGAAATAAAACTTCTAGCCGTAGGACGAATTACGGCTACAATTTTAAATCGAAAAAATAGATATGTCACGTTAAATGGAAACGTCAGAAATAAAACTTCTAGCCGTATTTCGTCCTACGTCTATGGTGTTGGGGAGGGGGTGTGGTCTTGAATGTCAAGAAAACCCTGCGACATCATTTATGGAAGTCGCATTTTTACTTTAATATACTGTACTTCATGTACCTGCTCTATGCTCAATGCAACTAAACATTTTTCCAAAAATACATTGTAAAAAAAACTTTTAGTTTAATTATAACTAAATCTTAGTTAAGATCATTTTTTTAAATTAACTGGATGTTCATTTTCATGTATGGCACATGGACTTTTTCTGCAAAATCAATATACATATTGCTGTATTTAGCTATACTAATCACGAGAATGAATAATTGGATTTAAATGCCTTTGTCTCACTCTCACCTTCAATATTTTCTCCTACGTAGACTTGACACGATTAATGTAAATGGTAAAATATTAAAGTATTGGTAATAATGGGTTAAATTCCATCCAGGATATGGATTGGATCCCTAAAGACTCATAAAGCTTAATAATTTTATTTATCAATTTCAATAAGTTGAACTACTGACCTTTACCAAGAAATCCAGTACCTCCCGTCACCAGGATGCAAGTTCCTTTGAAAAATTTCCTAATTTCACTTCCTGAAACCACTTAATACAATTAATTCACTATGTGTTTGTGTGTACAGATAGTACAGATTAAAATTTTCTTTCAAAACTCAAATGAAGGATGTTACAGGATTTGTGTGGGTCTGAGCTATTATTCATTGTGTTTTGTATGCATAGTAGAATGACTAAGAAATGCAACTCTTTATATCTCTCGCTTCAGCGTTGATTTATTTAAACCTTCTGAGATTGCCTGATTGGAACATCCAGAATGATTTTTTTTTCTGACATTTCTTAATTCATTTTATGGCACCTGTGCATATGAATAAGATTTATCTCAGAGATTCAACAAGAGTGCGTAGAGAGATTCATCATAGAGATACGCGCAAAGTCAGCTCATGTATTTTATGTATGAATAAGAATGAAAATAGGGTCCCAAAAAGTGCTATGCAAATTTTTGATTTAGATTGATCATCAGATACAGGATTATACAGAAATCTGACAGACAGATACACCTACATTCAGTTTTATAAATACAGAATTTTTTTAAAAACTGACTAGGCACGACCTCTCTTAAATCTTCAATTTATTCCAGGAAAAATTTCATCTATTATATAAAATAATTAGCATACAATCCCATTTATAGAATAACAACATTTTAATGAAATCCTGAGACAAAGTAGACAGGACATATCTACTTGAAATAAAGACAAGTTTTATAGCAATGTTATTGTCCTGAAAATAGTATAAATATCACAGTGAATATTATAATGAATTATTTTTACATTTTGCAGTGCATCAAATACTCATAGTATTAAAGGATCAATTTAGCTAGTAAAAAATCACCCACCTCCCATTTCAAGCGAATCCTGTGACATATTTTCCATTGCCATGAAATATATGTATCTATCTACTTGAAAATCTCAAACTCTTCACACAACATCAACAAAAAAAAAATTATGCACAAAGAAAACCAGCTGCATCAAGTTTCTCTTAAAGGATTTGCTCCTCACTGGCAACCTTAAAGTAAAAATATCACTGTGGATCAAAGAAAAAAGTCGACCAGCTCAGTGAAAGATTTCATATTTATTGGTAAGTTTTATAGATGAATGTGTACTTATAAAACAAATGAATTGTTCAGTTCCAAAACTTTCCCTAATATACTTTTTACTTAAAACATATATTCTAATATAATATTTCAACAGAAATTTGCATTTGATGTTTATTTTATTTTTTGGAATTAGGAGTTTTCAAATACTTCAAACAAACTGCCATACAGTTCAAAACATTTCTTTGTTATTATATATATATACAGTAATACCTGGTTTAGCGCTTAGAATGTGTTCCTTGGCTATTAAACACTAAATAAAACAGCATTAAACAAGGTCATGTTAATACATAGCAGATAGGAAAAGGGGAATGCACGACCAATAATAAACAAATGTTATTTTAATTTGAAGTTCTCTCTATATTAATTTACATCATAACATATGCAGGTAGGTATGTTACAAAACTCAAAGACAGATGTAAAAAAAAACGATACAATACACAGAAACATAAAGTTCTTTTGTTCATTAAAGTCCGGACGAAGGTCCTGGTTCTTCTGAAATTCTTAATTGTTTGCGATGAAGTCGTCCAGTGTCATTTGTTATTGCTTACATTTTCTCTCTTTAGGCAAATATTGGTAGCAGCAGTTCAAAAATAAACGGTTCTTCGTTCAGAATCACTATTTTTAACTTCCACACAAATTCTTTGTGCTGCCAGAACCTGCAATAACTCCTCAATATCCTGCTCATCTACCTTTCTAATAAACACGATACATGGAAACGGGAACGGTGTTGCCAGAGCCACAAGAATTGTCACCTTTTGGTGATGGGTTCGTTTTTGGAATGATTGTATTATATACGTGAATCAATGTAATACCGCAATCAAACTAGGTTTTACCGCGTATTATAAGAAATAAATAAATAAAAATGAATTATTAAAAATTTTAAGAAACTTATTGAGAATTAGCTTTAACCCATCATAAATAACAGTACTTTTACATGTCGGTTCCTAAGGAACAAGTATTTATTTATTTATATAAAAAAATAATAGAAAAAAAATTACTATAAAAAAAAAAAGGTAAAAATTTTTTACTATAATGGAGAAAAAATTTTACTATAAAGAAATTATGGACGTTACATGAAATTACGACAGACGAATGGACGGACGGACAAACAATGAAATTATTATAATTGGGATTAAAGTATACATTAGTGCACAGGTTTTGGGACTGAACCATTCTTGATCATAAATGTATTCAGACACGACCAAATGCATGTAGAAATACATATACATACACAATTTATGGATTCATATTAGATATAGTGGAGCCATTCCATATTCAATAGTAGGTACTGTGAATTTGTTATGTTATGATGTATGAATAAATCAGATTTTTTTCTTTAATTTATTTACCAGAAAAGTTGCTTAAAATGTTTTAAATAACAAGGTATGTATGTACCTACTTTATTTGCAATCATTCACAAGTATAATTTTTTTTCTATTAAAGTAGGCTCATTAAGATTATTTAAATGGAATTTAAAAATTAAACATTCGTCACTATTATAAGAATGTCTTTTATATTAATACGGAATAGATTTTTTTTTGTTTATTTTATATTATTATTATTAGCAATCACACAGAAAGGGAGTCCTTACCAATTTACAATTTCAGCTTGATATTTTACGATAAAAAAATATATACAGGTTTATTTGGAAAACATTAATAATCTCGCAGGACTATATTCCTACCTTGATTATGACTCGAAAATGTTCAAGCAGCCATGAACTAATATCAATAGTTCTGGAGATATACAATATCAAAGTTTGCATTTTTTGAAATATGTATTTCTGACTTATTTTTTGCAAAACATTGAACAATCATTACAGAGACATATTTATTATGAAAAATTCATTTGTTTCAATATAAGTTAAATAAAATGATAAAAACCTATAAAAAATCTATTTCCTATTTCTGCATGGTTTTTATAATTTTATTATAATCTCAAATAATGGTTTTTGTGTAATCTGTTAAAATACCAACACTGCCCCAAATTAATACTTTACCATTAAGAATATCTATAATTCTGCAGCAATCACAGGGTAATTAAGATAAAATAAAACTGCATGTTCACGGACCATGAAACTCGCCGTGAGTGAGACAATCACTATATTCAAGATTAAAATACACAGTAGCAATCATTCATTTAAATATTTTCTTCAAACGTATTTAGCATTTAAGTATAAGATTTTATTATAAACGCATATTCTTTAAAAGTCATTTATTCTTAAAGTAAAATTTTACGTGCTTAAGTTCACAAAACATTTAAATTAAAAAAATTGAGAAATTTACTGATACATTTGCTTTAGCACTGCATACTGAAGAGAATATGAAATTGACAGTTGTAGTTTCTTCTAGATTGCTTTTTTAGACTCTCGCTGTACGAATTTCAAATAGATTCCGTCTTTAGCTGTCGGAGAGAGCGACAATGTCTGCCATACGAGTGGGACTTGAGTCTTAGGACACCGCTCTACCCGGAACCTCCTCAGTATGTGGACCAATCCCAATCGGGTTTGTAACATCCCATATTTCTCACCTGGAATGATTAATTCCTTAATTAAAGATAGTAAAGATAAATAAATGTTTATGTTTCATCTAATGCATATTATTTTATATCACATAAATTAAAAGCTTGGTTTCATATCTGGAGGTTGTATAAAACAAAGCTATAGTTTTATTACTGAATCCGGATTTTTTTAATATGACAACATTCATCACCGGTCATCGAAAGACTGATAATGTTTCCGTATTGGAACACAGACAAGGAAATTGCAAAGTTATTCCAAAATATGATAGTCGTACATAATTGTATTAATTCTGTACTCTTATGCTTTATAACAATTGTTATAATTAGACTCTTATCATACTAAATATGTTAAGTACGTAATTGTAAAGAAATCTACCCACAATGCGATGGGTCATAAGGATTATGAGGATACAATCCTTCAAGAATTTTATTCAAAAATGGTCAAAGTAAATCTAATAGTAAAAATCTTTTTCTAAATTGTTGTTATATATGTTATGCAATCACTTTATCATTATAGCATAGGTTTGTTTGCAACTTATTTTATACACTGTGTTCTTTACAATTTATCTTTGTTTACAACTCACTCTGATTAAAATGCCCCTACAATAATATGGAGAAATTTATAATTTTTACTTGATCGTACAATCCTATTCCTGATTGTGTAATCTGATTCTCACATTTGTAATTACTATGCAGATGGCCTTCACATAGTATCAAATATATATTACATATATGTATTTATGATATATGTATATATGGTATATGCGCATACATGTGTTGATTAATAAAATAAATAGCAGATTGATAGAGGCATTCAAAACTGATACGCCAACCTCTACATATGCTTACCAATACAATTTCTGGGACCCTCGCCAAAGGGGAAGAAGGTGAAGGGAGTCATGTCATCTCCGTGTTCCTTATCAAACCTGTCAGGGTTAAAAGTGAGGGGGTCCTTAAAGTAGGCCGGATCGGTCTGTATGCCCATCACCGGAATGTACACATAAGTGCCTTTCTCGATGATGAGTCCTGTTCCAGGTACTCTGTAGGGAATCGTGCACTCTCTGTCCAGAAAAGGAAGTGGTGGATACAGGCGAAGTATTTCTGAAAGGAAAATTAATATTCCTTTGTTTATTTCCATGAAAAAGATATTCTGCAGCCATGATCTGAACCTCAAATTACTAATGCAAATGTGTTCAGATGATGTGTTTTCATGGTATTATTTTATGGAATGGAAGCATCAAAGAAATTGTGTGGTAACTTGAGGTGTTTGAAATAACAAAGCTCAAAATAAGCTGGATGCGTAGAGATAGAATGACGATCAGTGGATCGAACGAGGTGGAGGGGGGTGCTGGCGGAGCCCCCTAGCCCGTGGGCCCAGGGTTGTGCCCAGGCCAGCATCAATCGATTTTATAAATAAATAAAAATCTGTAATAAGTAAACATAGAAAGTGTTAAAAAAAACCAATGAATTCAGCAAAAATCAATGTTATTTTCTTTTTTGCAATGCCCAATTCACCTTCACTAATTAGAAACATTAAATAATATGTTCCATAATCTTATTTTTGTAGGTACCTTATCAATCTTCTACCATGGCCATGTGAGCAGGTACTTTACGGGGTCTTTAAATCACAAAGCAGTATTGCCTAAAAGTAAGCAGTCAATGTTGGGTGATGTTAAATGAATTGCATACCAAACTTAATGGAATCGAAATCACTCAATAGCTTTGTACATGTTTATAAAAAATATACCTAGAATTGAAAAAAGTTTCCAAACCTTTAACACACATTTCCAAAAATGACATCTCCTGCAGACTTTCGTATGTGGGTACTCCGCCAGTTTTATTCAGAGATCCAATAATTTCCCCCACCAGTCTCTCCTGCACAGAAAAGTTATTTCAACTGTTATCGTTTCTCTGCAATAGGTGGTGTTTGTGGAAGTTTTACACAGATTTTGACATATTTTAAATATGTAGTAGGTAGGTATGTACAATATTGTTGAAGCATGTCAAAGATAATTTGCAAGACGTTGTACATCTCTTCCTTGTTACATTTTTTGGTGTAACTTTCTCTTGCCTTAATATATTTTTCAGTCTCCTAAAATATGTTTGAAAAAACAACACAACTTTCAAATCAAGTCACAGGTTTCTTTGAAGTTATAATAAATTAGAACAAATAATGATTACTTGTCTGATAATCCATGAGCTAAGATAATCAACAAGATGTCCATGTTTTGATGTTTTCAATAGTTATTAATGAAATTGCAAACCTGTATATCAGGATAGAGCGCTAGATGGTAGAGTAATAAAGACATTGTGGTGCTCGAGGACTCGTTACCAGCCGTAAAGAAGATGGCAGATTGTGCCACCAAACTATCTCCATCGAATTCTAAAATATATATTTTAAAAATTAGTGATTTTATTTATTCAAGCATTACAAAATCTCGCCTCACATTTTACATAACAATTATACACCTTTCAAACATCAAACCCCGATTTCGAAATTCGTCATCGAAATTTTTCAAACCCACAAAAGTCCCAAAATGTTAATTTCATAGTAGATTAACCCCGATAATTCGAAATTATTTTTTGCCCCCTGCGCCATAAATCAATTCATTTTAGTTCACATAATTTAAAATTTTGTTGAAATTTGACGAAATTAAAAAAAAATGTTGATTTTTTCGAAAGTGAGAACAAGAAATTTGTCATATCGGATAGGTACTTAAGTAATAGAAATATCGCGATCTTTTTATCAGCATAATAAATATTGCATTTTCGAAATAATTTCTTGAATTATGCAAAAATGCAGACTTTTTCAAAAAAATTTTGGCTTTCTTTTGAGTTTTACGATTTTTGTCAAATTTCGCAATGGCATTGTAATTTTTTTTTACCTTTAATTTCTAATTAGATGTCATATACCTACATAAGACTATTGTTAGAAGTATTTAATATCATTGTGAGTAGAATACTTTCATAATAATACACATCCAAACTTGAAATAAGTTTCAGAAGATGTTTGAAGAGACAACAAATTAAATTGATCTATTTACGATGTAATCCGATAAATCGGTAAACTGGAGGTAATCCGATAAACATATTCTATGGAAGGATAAAAATACATATGTGACCGTATTATCACACATATTTTTTAAAAATCAAAACGAACAATAAATCAATATTTTTAAATATTATAATAATAGTTGTAATCTGTTTTTAAACCCCATATCTTTATCTTCAAGTTTGTGTTTACTGGGGTATTATGCCGTGTTGTTACGACCTTTCGGGCCGACGTTTCGGATCCCATTGCAGGGTCCATCATCAGGGCTGATGTGTTGTCTTGAATGTTGGTGTTGTGGTTAAGTATCGGCTTGCAATACCGTGCCGAAGTCATGATGTGTTTGTATTGTGTTGTATGTATGATTCATCTGTTGTCTGATCACTATCTCTGCGGAGTCTGCGACGAGAATGACTTTGAAGCGCCGGATACCAAGATGTTTTTAATTTGAGACCATCATCTCTATTAATGTTTATCGGATGCTTGTAGATTTCTAGTGCTTCCTTGATAAGACGCGCATGGTGACTCTTAGGCTTTCCAAGGATTTTCGGTTCGAATGCAAAATGATGGCCGGTATCCAGAAAATGCTCAGCCAGTGCTGATTTTTCTGGATGACCGAGTTTGCATGCCCGTTTGTGCTCGTTGACCCTTTTGGAAATGGTACGCGCCGTTTGCCCCACGTATACTTTATCGCAGTCTTGACAATCGAGTCTATACACACCGTCCGTTTCTAAGCGATCTCGATCCTTTGCTGATCTCAACATATCTTTAATTTTGAAGTTGGCACCAAAAACTGTCTTAATGTCTCTTTTCTTGAGAGCTCTGGCAATTCTGTCTGTAACGCTTTGGACAAAAGGCAGAAAGGCGATGCCTTTGCACTCTGGTTCTGTATGTATTTTAGGGCGAACAGACCTCGTACTTATGATGCGTTGTATCTGTCGCTTCTGGTAACCATTGCCTTCCAGTGCGTCGCTGATATGTAAAATTAAAGATATGTTGAGATCAGCAAAGGATCGAGATCGCTTAGAAACGGACGGTGTGTATAGACTCGATTGTCAAGACTGCGATAAAGTATACGTGGGGCAAACGGCGCGTACCATTTCCAAAAGGGTCAACGAGCACAAACGGGCATGCAAACTCGGTCATCCAGAAAAATCAGCACTGGCTGAGCATTTTCTGGATACCGGCCATCATTTTGCATTCGAACCGAAAATCCTTGGAAAGCCTAAAAGTCACCATGCGCGTCTTATCAAGGAAGCACTAGAAATCTACAAGCATCCGATAAACATTAATAGAGATGATGGTCTTAAATTAAAAACATCTTGGTATCCGGCGCTTCAAAGTCATTCTCGTCGCAGACTCCGCAGAGATAGTGATCAGACAACAGATGAATCATACATACAACACAATACAAACACATCATGACTTCGGCACGGTATTGCAAGCCGATACTTAACCACAACACCAACATTCAAGACAACACATCAGCCCTGATGATGGACCCTGCAATGGGATCCGAAACGTCGGCCCGAAAGGTCGTAACAACACGGCATAATACCCCAGTAAACACAAACTTGAAGATTCTGAGTGGCCGTGAAAACCT
Organism: Agrypnia vestita; assembly: GCA_016648135.1. NCBI lineage: Eukaryota > Metazoa > Arthropoda > Insecta > Trichoptera > Phryganeidae > Agrypnia > Agrypnia vestita. The sequence goes on along the minus strand of JADDOH010023302.1, from coordinate 105,008 downwards.
AAGAACACCCATATCTTTAGATTTTTCTATGCGAAACAATTTTTAAAATGAAATTTTTTGGAGAAGTGAATTTTTTTTTGAAAAATGAAAATATCATGCCTTTGAATATCTTTATGTCATAATCTTATTTGAGGTTTGTGTATGATTGGCAACTGATTTTTGCAGTTTGACTGGCAATCATCGGTACTAGACAACAATTATTATATCTTAGTTATTAATCATCGATACAATCAGATACAAATCCCAAATAACTGTACCGAAAATAACCGGTTAAAATAATGGTTTAACCATCACTGCTGTGTACTAAGAAATTTATGTTAGTTCATGTTATGTTGGTAATCTGGGGATATACCACGACAAACTTACTAATCTGATCGGTTTCCTGAGTATTGTTTTTGAGATTGATGAGTGTCCCAATAAGGTCATTCCTGACCTCCTTTGTCCTCTCCCGCTCCTTCACAGTCTTCCAGAAGACGTCTCTCATCCAGTCAGCTGGCTCGTTCTCGAATATCTTGCACCTGGTCAAAAAAACTGTGGAGCTTAGCAATGCCAATTTTGACTTTCACTTATAAACATTCACTATTCTAAAAATGTTCTTAGGTTTTCACGGTTGTTCTGAATCTTCGGGTTTGTGTTTTCCGACACGGTATCATAAGCCGATACATACAATTACAAACTCTCAAGTATTTGGCGCCTTATTCTTACGACTTTGATTCAACCTTTGAGAGACGTCGCAGAAAAGTCTAACAACATAACCAGTACATATTGCACACTGGCAACCTCTATCGTAGAAAATTGAACACTCCACAACAAAGTGCATATAATTTACGTCCCCGGAAGCATTAATCAGTGCGCCCCGTGCCTACGCGGGTACAGGTCGTCCTCCTGATGACGTTGAATATGAATTCAACGAAACGTTGAGAATCGTTTCTCGGAAAAAATACAGTTCGTATAAAATATCCATAACCATTTACAGTTAAAAATGTCTAACGACCGTAATAATAACATTAACTCTTTAATTCACTATTCTGTTTTTTCTTTGAGTAGGAGAGATTGGTTGCCGCATAAAAAAATAAAGATATGAAAATGTATCATATCAATATTTTTCAAATAAGAATAGTATTTTTAACTATAACCAATATAACTGATTAATCTTGAATATATGGATAAGGTTACATTATTCTAGAAATTGGGTTTAAAAATCAACTAGTTAAGTTAATAGGGAAAGATCTATTCTAGGTAAAAATGAATACATTTATAAAACATTGTTAAATGAACATAACATTAGGATGGTAAGAAAATAATCGTGTTTTTTTATTTTCTCAATTCTATTCATATCTTTTGTGTTTATGTTAATATGATTTCAAAGATCATTTTTGCATCACTCAAGCAATACAAAAATAAAGTATCAAAGGAAATTAGGAAGGCTAAAAATTTTTATATAGAATCCAAAATAAAACGTACCAATGTGGAGGGAAAGAAATTTTGGAAAGTAATAAATGAGTCCTTTGGATATTGAGGAATATACTAAATGGTATTGAGGAACCGACCGCATCTGAAATAGCTATTAGTGATAGTCAAACCATAGCAAATACAATGAATGAATACTTCGCTACTGTCGGAAAAAAAACTGGCCCTAAACTCACAACAAAATAATGGCAATTATGGATTAACAAACAATAGATTAGCAACCTCGTTAAATAGCATCTTCTTAGCTCTAACTGATAAATCAGATATTATAAATATTATAAAAACCTTAAAATGAACATGGCATGTGGGTATGACGGAACAACAACATCAGATATTCAAAATATAATTGCTGAGCCTCTGTCAAAAATATTAATAAATGTATTGAAGATAAGGAATTTACCTAATATTTAAAAATTGCCAATATAATACCGATTCATAAATCAGGCATTAAAAAGGATATGGGTAACTATCGTCCGATAAGTCTATTAAGTAGGTACTTTCAGTAAAATTTTTGAGAAAGTATTACATCCGCACATTGTTCAATTTATAAATAAAAACTTTATTTTTAAATAAACATTGAAGCATTTTACAATATATTTAACTTTCAATTTAATATTGTTTTTAAATAGAATTTTATACTCATGAATGCTATTAAATATTATATTATAATGTTAGAATATGTACATTTTATGTATTTGGAAAGATGAAGAAGATTATTAAAAAATATGTAGGAATGTTAATATTTAGTGGATTTTCTTCATGAGTTGAGATTGTCACCTTATGATTCTATAAATATTCGTCCTATCCTATAAATTTAATTTGTCACTACAATTTATAAACATTGAAAAAGTACTTTCATGAGAACATTTTTAAGCTTTGCTGAAAAGACTAATTGCTATTATCAACCAGACACTAAAAATAAAATCTGCTCATTAAAATAAAAATATATTTGGCTTTTTCTTTGCTGATAAATTATATAAATGTCAACAGAGAAAAAAATGGCAAAGGTTAAAACTTACTTCCAGTACTTTGCGAAACCCTGCATGAAAAATATAGACATGAACTCTACTGATCTAAACCATCTGAAATCTAGAAGCTTCTTCCTGAAAATATTAAAGGGAGCCTTCATATCCAGTAGAGTGTTGGCCTTCAATCCATAGGCCGTGGTAGCGATCACATCAGTAGTAAATCTAGCACAAGTGTCTCTGACTTCGACTGGTTCCTCTTCGTGTCTTAATATACACTCTTCAAGGTCAACTGCAATCTCGCTCATCAAACCAAACATGCTCTTCATCTTAGCCGATGAAAATAGATTAGTCAGTTTAACTCTCATGAGTTTCCAGTGAGGATTTTTGCCGAAGAAAAGATTGTCTGCGCCTAGCGGGTCATAGTCTCTATCGGCTTGTGTGGTCCTGTCAGCGAAATGGTTGAAATCTTTCACTAAGATGGATTTCATAATCTCTGGTGAGATGGCAACCAGTGCTGGTTTTCTAAACACCCATATTCCGAGGAGATCAGTTTCTTTACCCTTTTGATATAACTCCCTGAACATGCCACCAATGTCTGTTCTGAGCAGTGCCCAGCTGCCAAAGTTGCCGAGAATTGGTACTGGTTCTATATACTTAACGTTGCGTTTCTTCCAGTACCCAAAGTTCCAAGTGAAGTAGACATATCCGGAGACGATGAATACTGCTAAAAAGCCGACGAAATACCCGGCCATAAGGGTAAATGAAGTTGCCATGTCTGGAACAACAGATTAAAATATATAAAACCCTATTTTATTTTATTTTTTAACATAGAGACTGTATTAACACATTTTTAATGAGCCAGCAAGTTTTAATATCACATTAAAGTACAGTAGCCGACAAACATCTTGAAATTTTACTGCGTAGTGGGGGGAAGTTTGCGCATGTACCATTCCACCAACGAGACCCAAATTTTGTCTTCTACGCATTCCCACACTACGCCAAAGAATTTCAAGAAGTTTGCCGGCAACTGTACAACATTTTATGACAATCAGGGGAATAACATGTTACAGAATACACTTTTCATGACGGAAAATTGGGAAAAAATATAAAATTAAAAGTTGTATTATAAAGTTAGATATAAATAAATAGATTGAAAACCGCACTGGTATAGGCTGTGTAGATGTCAGTTATCACATTATCCTAAAACCCTATACCCCATACACAAATCTACTATAGAAGTCCATGTGTGAATAAGTGTCAATGTCAAGTGTTAAAATTTGCTCTGAAAATAACTTTGTTTTAGTGATTAAAAATTAATAAAAGCAAAAATAATTCTGATATTTTGGTAAAAAGGCATTTAATACCTGTATAAGGAGTTCTATTAGTGCTTACAACAAACTGGTGATTCATATCAAAATTTTAAAATAAAATCTCGTTAAAAAAAAACAACCCACCATAACAAAAGTATTGTGCAAGTGTCAAAACAAACAAGTTGTGTGATCAAATTTCAGGACAAAATGTCTTGTATGAAATTTCAAAGCAACACTCACAATGCTGCAAATAATTTTATATGTGATAGTTGCAATACAAATATATGCTCAAGCTGCTCCGGTCTAAATGCCACGGAAATAAAATGTTACCAACTCAAAAGCAGGACCATCAAATTCTTGTGTTCTGATTGTACCGACGTCCTTGCTAAAGCACCTAAATTGATTAAAGTTATCAAAGATTTAAGTGTGAAGAAAAATTAATGTCTGAAATAATTGACAAACAAAAAGGAGCAAAAAATATTATTATTTATCATACTCATAAAGTTCAGCCAAGGATGCCAACGATCAAATTGATTATGACAAGGAAGAGACAACAAAGCTTTTTAAGAATGTCCCAGAAATAAACTTAGAAAACATACAAATTATTCGCCTAGGAAAACGGTCTCTTGGAAATAATAAACCTCGCCCGATGAAAGTCATTCTCAAATCGACAACAGATTCCATGAAAATATTAAAAACAAAAAGTAAATACTTAACAGCTGATAAACAACGCATTAAAGCTGATTTAACCCCTAAGCAAAGAGAATATATAAATAACTTACGCCAAGAACTTAAAGCCAGGAATGATTGTGATAATTTAACAAAATATATATCAAAGATCTACCTCAAATAGTAGAGAAACCAAAAAACCTAATGACCCGATAGTTGAAGTGATCTTTTTATATACCAATATCTGCTCCCTATTGTCAAAAATGGATCTTCTTCATTGAGATAAATAAATATAAACCATCATTTATACTACTAACTGAAACGTGACTTGGTCACGAGTTACCTAACAACATTGCTGACATTCCTGGGTATAAGCTATATAGAAAAGATCGTATTGGAAAGAGAGGGGGTGGAGTAGCCATTTTTATAGCAAAAATAACACACAATTTAACAAAAATAGCAACGGAGCACTTTGGCTAAATGTCAAAATCGAAGCACTGAGAAACAAAAACAAAATAGTCAATCTATGTCATAAATCACAAAAAAATTATGAAAGTATTATTATTGACCATGGTAAAAAAACAAAATATATAAGAACAAACAAGTCTCTTCCAAAGTAACAATACCAATGATGTTGCATGATAACGCTGATTGTAAAGTAGTAACAACAGCAACAGAAGTAGCCAATATTTTTTCCAAGCAATTTGAAGGAACATACACATGTGAACCACTAGGACCAATAGAATGGCGAGGGGATCCTCGATCATGAGGCCCGGCTACAACAACAACAACAACAACTAGGACCAATACCAATGATGAATAATTTACCACATGCTGAGGAAACTTTAAGTGAAATTGATTTTTCAATAACCAAAGTAGAAAAAATACTTAATACATTGAAGGAAGACACAGCCACATGTCCAGATGATATACCTGCTATACTTTTGAAACGCTGTACCTGTTCATTGGCTCCTATAATATCAAATATAATGCCAAAATCTTTTAACCAAGGAAAACTACCAGAAGAATGGAAACAAGCTTTAGTAACACCCATATATAAAAAAGGTGATAAAATATGGATATTGGAGTATGGATTCCAGATATGGAATCCAATTTTTAATTAAGGATATAGACCTCCTTGAGAATGTACAAAGAAGAGCTACCAAACTTGTTAAATGCCTCAAGAAGAAATCCTATGAAGAAAGATTAAGGATATTAAAATTGCCAAAATTGAAACAGAGTTGAAACAGAAACGTGAGCGAGGTGATCTGATTGAGACATATAAGATTCTAACTGACAAGTATAACTGCCCAGAATTGACGAACATATACCACCTTAACACCAATAATCTCAGAAGTCACCAACTGAAACTGAATCGAGCAACATTTTCGACAATTCCAAGGAAGAACTTCTTATCAAACTGTGTGGTTGATGGCTAGAATAAGCTTCCAAGAAACGTCATTGAAGCAACCACAGTGAATATCTTTAAAAAAAGACTAGACAAATTTTTAGAAACAAATCAATATTTCATCATTCAATATTTATATATGTATTCTTTTTTATCCTTTCTTTTTCTTCTGTTATAGTAATCTTCATTTTTTTTCCTCTTTTCTCTCTGTTTTTTTTAAATATGTTTTAATTATATTGAATTTTTTTTTCTAGTACTTTTCAATTGATATTTAAATGACATTGTAGAAAGAATAGAACTGGGGTATATCTGCCCACAAGCTGCTCACCCACAAATAAACAAATATATGTGAGCATTTGGCAGATCAATATATCAATACACAAAAAATCTGCTTTTTAGAAAATGATTTATTTTTAATAAAAATACATACATCGCGCAATAGTGTCCCCTGAAAAAAACTTTTTTTGCAAACCTAAAAAAGATTAATTTTTTGTTGCTTTCTTATCAGTCAGGGTATACGTATATTATAAATATTTATCTATACACATATATCTGAATATTTTCAGTCTTAATTTTTTTTAATAATAATGACATTTAAATTCATATTATCATAATAAATCAGTGTACTGTAATTATATATCAAGCAAGTTAGTTGCTTATTACCTACTCCAAATAAATCATTGCTGTCAAATTTAATGAGTCTGAAATGTTTGCAGGTCATCTGGGTTATGGGTATAATGAGGTAATCATAATAATGGACAGATATCCACGTCTATCATTAAAGTCAAAATTTAATTTTTATGAAATGTAGGTACACTAGACAAAATTATTATCAGTTGCAATGTTTCTAACTGGTTGACTGCCCAAGTAATCTTAGAACATGTTTTTTGAATAATTAATAACAAGTTGTTTTGGAATGGCTAGTACTTGGTTGTTAGAGAGGGGAAAGTCATCTGATGACATTCCATCCCTCATAGAATTTCACTGTTAGACGACCTTCGCACCTGGCAAGGTGTTGTGCCCAGTAAAGCAGCTCCATGTTGTGACTCAGTCCCACATCAAGAGATTCGTCCGATCGTCTCTACGGAGCGTCGACCTCATATATGTATGCTGTATATTATACATGAAAGGCAAAGCAAGCGAGAGAGTGAGCAAAGCGACGTACATGCAAAATGGACACCCACCGCATTCCCAGGGTCATTTTATGAGCGAAAGCTGACATATCGACCCTACTTATTCGTCGCCAGGTTGACAATTTTTTGTGTCACGTGTCACGCAACCAGGAAAGGCCGGCAAAAGTCCACTCACTGTACCTCTTCCAGAAGGGCAGACACCACAACACAAAGAATGTCCACAGAGGTTTGACCATGGAGCAGATCCCAATGTGACACCCACTTCCTGGCGAACTCTCGGAAGAGTATGAGGTTCCTAGCATTTATGATGAGGTCACTGTTCCGTTCATTATCTCTCTTGCATCCCTCAAATACTCACACGCTCAGACGGTGTGCTCCGGCGTCTGAGCCACGTGACTGCAGGCACACCAGGATGACGCAGCGAGTCCAAGATCATGTAACTTGCTCCTAAACTCTTTGTATCCCGACACCAACTGCATCAGGTGGTGGTCAAATGCCGGAGGACCCTCATTGCCTTTTTCTCTTACGGCAACCCTGGAGAGGAAGGAGTATGTCCACCTCCCCAGCTGTGCCGTGTCCCATTGTTCTTGCTTCAATATCTATTTTCTATTTTCTATCAATAATATCTTGCTATCAATAACTACTGGCATTATCCTTTTGCACAATTCCTGGTAATCGGCATCTGCGGGACTGAAGTCCACTCTAAAATTGGTGACCTCCAGTCCCTTCCTCAGAGAGCGGCAAAATTAAAAATGAATGACTGCTTAAAAAGTGAAATGTTTGAAATAGTTACAGATGATAAACGATTAAGAAAAAGCAATCAAGAAATATTTCTTCGAAAAAATAACACACGATTTTCTGTGTAAATAATTATTAATCCTTAGTTTAATTTCGTAGTTAAATTCTACTTTTTGTTTGTTTGTATTTTTGTATGTTTAAAATAAGAACTTCATTTGAATTTTCTTATGGTACTTATTCTGTCATGTACATTATTTATATAACCTTTCTGACCCCATTTTTTCCACAATTTCGGATTCTGTTTCTGGGTCCATCATCAGAGCTGATGTTCCAATACCTCTATAATGGGATCTAAAGATTCTAGATCCTAGTATACCAGATAACTCCAACCAGAACAATCTGAACAGTTGTGTAAACTTGAGACCATTGTTAATTTGGATTAACCGTGATTTTCTCAATCCCAACTACCCTCAATTTTCGTGGATACCTGGCACTTCTAAAGATTTTAAAAAATATTGATAAATATTTTGTTTTAGACATATAAAATATATAATTAACGTACCTATAGAATGTTTAATAACAAAAAACATTTTATTACAGTAATAATTATTCCGAAAATACCCAATTAAAATTGGAAGCTAAAAATTTTCTACAAAGACTAAAAAAGTACACCATCATAGCTAAACCTTGAAAGATCTGCCAGAAATATAGGTTTGATAGTAAATTAGCAGAAGACGGATGACTGCATTCAACAAATGCAAAAAACGATGCAAATGCGAAAACGCGAAACAGTATGTATTCATGTATTTTACTAATGACAAAAATAGCATAGATTTAAGAATACATAATCAGCGTGAATCATTAATATTTCCGCCTCCGAAAAGAAATCATTTCATCATACAAAATGCTTTTCAGACCAGTACTTGTGTTCCCATCTGAGACAGGATTGGTTTTTTAATAGAAAATTTTAAGGTGTATCATAGGACCAATTTTAGAAAATGGATTTTGGGATTATGCTACAACAATAAATTTTTAAAGTACTTAATATGCTAATCTCTCAAATTCTAAAACATAAGAAGACAAGTGATCGAAAATCAAATGCCAAAGTCACTGATAAATATAAGACAAAATGCAGAATTTTGGGAAGACCTAAGCTAAATCATGATCCAATTGGTCAAGCTTTATTAAGCTAAAGTGTAAAAAGACCTGAGCTAAAATATCATCGAAGATATAATGTGCCTTACAGTTTAAAACTGGAGAAAACGACACAAAATAGAGACTAATGAAGGAAAACTCTTCAGGGGTAGGCTAAGGTTCACCAAAACTATAGAGCCTGTAGTGATGTTCAGCACATACTATGACGAACTAGGTTAAAATTGATGTATTTTAAATTATTTGTCAGTCTTTTTACTTTATGAAAGTTTTAACAACACTGGAAGTATTTATGTAAATTTATTTGTCACCTTTTGCTTTGTATTTTATATGCGTTTTCAAAAACTATGATTCGCCTGTTTGTCAAGAGTCGTCCATTATTTCAAAGATAATGATGCATATGTTCAATACTAAACCAATAAAAATCACTAAACAAGATGACATGTAACTTACCGAGATAAATGAAGACAGTTCTTATTCAACTATTCAACTACTGTTTCTTAGCAAATCTTATCGAATTATCACCAAGAATTTCTACCAATTAGATCATGATTTATATTTTCACCATCTTAAAATTATAAATATGCCAGAACTTTTACGACTGTGTACTTGCCTTGTTTAATTACTACTGATTATTTTATTTACACAACGTCAATATGCGTAACTAATTAAGTAATGAAATATTTTATCTCTAAGAGGAAAAAGCTGATTTTGATGTTGACAGCTATGAATTATTGCCTTGTTATGCTTATTAGACAAATAAAGCAGTATTTTTCCATTTCAGTGTCCAAATTCATACACAACCCTCAAATGAATAACTTATGACCGCACCTTTAGTTTTCTTTAAGCTGTTGCATTTTTCTTTTTATGGAAAAATGTGCAATCGTGGCCTCACCAGAATGGGGGCAGACAGTTCCCAAATCCGGGCCCACCACGCGGAGCAGGAAAGAGATGGAAGCCACAGGGCTTACGACTTGTCATTGGCTGGTTTAAGGGTCTTTTACACCACGTTTACATTCACCATTTTTCCGTACCCTTGCTTCCCCTTTCAGCAGCATTTTTATTAATATATTTTATGCACGTGGTTTATTTCTTGAGAAAGCTGTAAACTGACTTGGCTGACAGTCCTCTCGCTCGCACCTCCACTGCATATAGTTTTGTCAGTTTTGATAGTCAAAAGAAAATTTTAGTTTCCTGTGTATTTACAAGCTATTCTGCCGAGTATCTCTGATTTCTGGCTGACATTTTAGATCTCTTCGCAGCATTTATCATCAAGATTTCGCTGATGCAACATATAAGTATTTACAATATTGTATCAAAAGCAAAGCATGATGGTGTTGTTTTAGATTATATTGGCTTGCAATACCGTGTCGGAAGTAGAGTCAGTCTGTTATGTGTTAAATGGCGATATCAAATCGATGATAATGCATTATGTATTTGTTCCATTTAGTGCCAGGTTGTGTGAAATCTACAACTTGAATGATTTTCAAATATCAAGATATTTCAATTGTATAATCAATTTTATCCCTGTTATTCAATGGGTGTTTATAAAGTTCATGTGCCTCCATGAATAAGCGAAACTCTACACATACAATTCTGAATAGCCGTGATAACCAGAGATCATTAATAACAGTTTTTAGTGAAAAAATTTGTATACAGACATCTCCCGGACATATAAATGTTTCGTCATCTAAATCAAATTAATGTACACTTGTCCTAATTATGCTACATTTTACCTTTTTGTTTTTTGTTTTTATTTTACATTTACATTGTCTCCTTTTTCTTTTACTGCATTTGTTATTATTGTATTGTTTTTCAATAAGTTGTTATAACTATGTTTCTTCCCTCCACTTTACATTTTACCTTTGCTTTTTTCTTTACTGCATTTGTTGTTATTTTATTGTTTTAAATATGTTGTTAAAGCTCTCCACATATATTCCTCGACTTTTATAGAGGAGAACCAAATATATATTTCGATAATCAATATGTTTATTTGTACTTTTATATTATTTTCAATTGTATTACAATAAAAAAAAATGTTTTCTTCAGTGTGAAAAATTCCTAGGATGTCATTTCAGGGTTAAACCATTTCTCCATCAAATATTTCTGCCTCTTCTCTCCATCTCTTCAACTTTGAATTTAAGCCAAATGGACACATGCATTTTATTTACACATTATGTAACAGTCTTACTATTTTCAAACTAGGTTAAACGCGTGTGTTATGAAAATAAAAGTGGCTAGAAAAATTGTCGAATCTCGAAACCCCCACCAATCGAATACTAGATGTGTGTCTTGCTAGACGAAACATCTATATATGTATTTATATATATATATGTTTAGCTTGAGGTTTCCGCGAGCGTTATTGTGTGTGAAAAAATGTAAATGGCCTTTACAATGACCTTGACAATGGGCACGTGATACCGTGTCGAAACATCGGCCTACGTTTTCCCAGGGAGACCATTTACAGAAAACGCGAGACATTTCAGAATCTACTTTTGTTACATATATATATATATATATATATATGTAACAAAAGATATACAAAAGAGTAGCTTGTTAGTCTTGTTAGGACTATCGCCTCGTGATCCAAAGGTCGCAGGTTCGAATCTCACTCCAGACAAGCAAGTTAGTCCTATTTTCATGCCACAAGCGTTTAGCTTAATTTGAAAATAGTAAGAATATTGATGTGACACAAATTCCGTGTTCGCATCTCTATTTTTTTAAAATATATATATTTATTTATTTATTTATTGTTTACATTTACATTAGTTAATACAAGATACTAATAACTGCCACACTAGGTAAAAACCTGTTCTGTGGCAATTATTCTCATATGGTATTTATGTAGTAGTAAAGAATGACAATTAAAGAATCTAAATCTAAAAGAAAATAAACATACAAAATCAAGATAAGAATTTAAAGTAAATTAAAGGAATACCTAAATCTAAGAGAAAAGAAAAGAAAAGAAAATACATATACAAAATTAAGATAAGAATTTAAGTACTTACAAAAATAAATATTATATTATAGTATACTTTAAATTATATAAATAATTTTTGCCAATTCAGAGGTCAAGGGCGGATCACTTCTTCAGCATACCATCTACCTGATATTTTTATAAACTTATTAATATGATGTTCAAAAGGTTTGTGTAGAGTTATTTCTTTAGTTTCATTAGGTAACTTGTTAAAAACAAGCGGGGCAGTGAAATTAAATTGTCTTTGCCCAAAAGATGTTTTCCTTTTAGGTACCTCGAAATTAATTGTATTTGCCAACCTTGTAACCCGTGTTTGTTGTGTATGATTAAAATTTACCTTGTCCTTGTGGAATTTTATAAGTATGGTTTTAAGGTATAATTGTCTCGGGTCAAGAACGTTAAATATTCCAAACAAATCATCTGAAGGAAACATTCTCAATTTCTTAGTGATTATACGCATGACGCATTTTTGTGATTTTGTCAGCGGATCCATGACTGATTTGACCCCCCCCACCCCAAACCAATTATGCCATAGGATAATAGGGATTGAGTGATGGAATAAATATATAGTCCTGTGGGATACAGTATCTACCACATTTCTCAGACTTCTATATATGTATCCCGTTTTCCTAACCTTATTAGAGAGATCTTGTATGTCTCCCTGCCAACTGAGTTTGTTGTCAATTATAATTCCTAGGTATTTTACATCACATGCTCTTTCAAGACATATACAGTTGCATCTATTTGGTAAACTACAGCTGTGTAACTGTATTTGATAATTTATGATGTCTTTAGGTTGACCAGCTTCTGTTGGGACTGAATGTTAGGTACTTAGTTTTTTCAATGTTCAGTGAAAGTAAATTTCGGTCAAGCCACTTTTTAACGGTCACTATACCATTTTCTGCTATTTTGTGAGCAGTTTCCCATGTTCTGCCTTTAAAAAGTAAGACAGTATCATCTGCAAATGAAATAACTTGACCCTCAGTTGGCAAATCACACAAATCGTTGACATACAGGAGAAAGAGGATTGGTTCAAGGACACTTCCCTGGGGTACACCGTGCGTTATATGTTTTGGTGTACTATAATTTCCTTCCAGTGAAACAACTTGAGATCTCTCTGTACGATAGCTTTTAAACCAGTTATGGGTCACACCGTCACATCCTATGCGCGATAATTTAACAAGCAATCTATCATGTGGAAGTGTATCAAATGCCTTAGCATGATCAAGAAATATTGCGATGCACTTATCTCCATTATCAGTATGTTTTGTGACATATTCAGTCATTGCTGTTACGGCATCTCCAGTACACATATGCTCTCTGAAACCGTGTTGATTTTTTGATAAAATTTGTCGTTCATTTAAATAAGTTAACAATCTTTTCTTAACAATTCTTTTCAATATTTTAGAGTCTGGTCTGTAATTTGATATCTCAAGCTTGTCTCCTTCTTTAAAAATTGGTTTGATGAGAGCACATTTTAATGCTTTTGAGAAAATACCTTGCGTCATGCTATGATTGAATATATGAACAAGTGGGGTAACAATGAGAAATTTCGTAGTCTTAATTGTTTCGGTGCAGATATCGTCAACACCAACAGATGATTTGTTAGGCAAGTCATTAATGATCCGAATCAATTCCGTTTCATTGGTTGCAGCCAGACATAGACCGGGAGCGGAAACAGGAGAGGGATAATCTCAGTCGACATTATCATTATTATTATTTATTATTTGGGCTGCCATTTTTGGTCCCAAATTTGCAAAACAATTATTAATTTCATTTACGACTTCCTGTGGTTTTTCTTGCAAATTAATATTCCTGTCATTAATTCTTAATTCCCTGAGAGTAGTACGACATACGTTGGTATTCGAGGTCTCTCTGATGAGTGACCATGTTTTTTTAATATCAGTTTTAGCCTCGTTGAATTTTTGTTTATAGTAAGTTTCCTTAGTGTATTTTATTATTTTGTTACATATGTTTCTATATTTTGTATAATTTTGGTATTGAATAGGGTTGTCAGAATTTTTCAAAGCCTTATGTAGTTTATTTCTTTTGTGTATGCACTGGAGTACTCCATTAGAAATCCACGGTTTTAATTTTTTGAATTTATATGAGTATCTGAAAACTATTTTTTCGAAGTTATTATTAATATGATATGTAAAAATATCCAAAAATTTCTGAAATTTATTATTACTATCATTATCAGTGTAAACTGGGAGCCAGTCCTCTGTCTTAAGGCTCTCTTGAAGAAGAAGAGAAAGAGTTCTGTCAAGAGTTTACTAAGTTCTTATACTATTTTTTATACAAACACGGATACAGTTTGCTTCTTTAAGTTCTATTTCATTTGCTATGAAAGGTATGTCTTGCTAAATGTAGATAACTACTCCATCGTTTTGTAATATATTTCATTTAGTGTGGATGGAGGCATATCCCGAAATATTTTTTGGTACGTAGTTATCTCTGAGCCAACACTCTGTCAGAATAATTAGGTTAAGATTAACTTTAATGTCATCTAAAAGTATAAGTAACTCATCAAATTTTTTATTAATACTTCGTATATTTAATATAAGCAAAAAGAAAGAGTTTTATGGCAATGATCACTATCAGAGATTTCTAGTTCGCATGGATAACAATCATCCAGATAATTATTTATGATATTATGGAGCATGGTGATAAAGGTCTATTTATCAGATATGTTAGTCCTGAATATGTCTAATACAATCAACAAAAGCAAACCGCCAAGAAGTATAATACACCCCAGACCTCCGACCTGCAACCATATAAAGTAGGCAAAAGAAAATTAAAAAGAAGAAGAGAAATTTAGATAAGATATGTAGTATACCAAGATGTGTTTTTTTATAAAATATACATATATAATTTTACAGATAAAGAGATAAAATTAGTATTTATATCAATGTAAGATTACATACTGTGGCGCATGTACACATATAAAAAGATAAAAATGTATTTGTCTGTAAATTTATTATACATATGTGAAGTGTATAATTTTGAAAAATTAGGTATTAATAAAACAGATAATAAAATTTTTTGTTGATTTTTCAGATCATCATTGTTGATTTAGAAATCAACAATGATGGTCTCACTGAAATAATTCTAAAATTAAGATTAAGATTAAAGTACATGGGAAAGATATTTGTAAGATATGTACTGTGAGAGAGATAATGTGATTAAATTATGAATTTGTTAACATCACTTTCGCTGTTTAACATAAATATCTGAGATGTTTCTGATTTCCTAACATATACTTTGCAATTTTTTGTCCATACAAATCGATAACCTTTCTGTCTCGCCAAAATTCTTGCTTTTTTATATATTATTTTATTAGTTTTTGATAGGTGTTCATTGATATAGACATCCTTAGGTGGTGTCTGTATTGGTAGTCCTAGTGTGGTCGTGGTGATGCGTCCCTCTCCCCTGCGCTGCCGGACTGCCCTCATGAACTCGTCGGTGAGTTAGGAAGCGTACGATCATGGTCGAAGAGCGCTTCTCATTTAAATGTTGTACTTCCCTGTGTGCTACCCGCTATGCATAATCAATGTTGTATTCCTTCAGTGGAAATTTTATAACATCACAGAACTTTTTAAAAGTTTCATATATGTTTTCATCCTGACTCTTCGGGATTCCCTGTATTTCTACGTTTGATGCCCTGTTTCGTTGGTCGCGTTCACTATTTTCAACTTTTACATTCTCCATATCTTTTTTCATCTGTGTAACTGTGGAGTTGAGATCATCTACTTTTTTCATTTTAAGTTCAATGTTTGTTATTTTGTTGTTGAATTCATCAATTTTACACGAGCAAAACATCAGACTTGGTTCTAAAACTTCAATTTTCTCTCTCACTGAGGCAAGCTCTTGTCGCAGTTTTTGAATGACATTGACAAGTGATTGTTCATCCGTCCTCTGTATATCATCATTCTTTTTGTCTTTGTTTGTTTGATTTTTACATATTACGCATTTCCAAAAATGATATTGTAAATTACACTTGCTACATTTGATTGAATCTTCTTGTAAAAGGTTGTCAGAGCAGTCTTTGCGCCCGCACCCCATTTTGGTAATAATTATCTCTTTTTTCTGTGGTAATAATGCGTAGGTAAAATATTGAAAGAACAAATTATTCACTTAATTTAGCTTTTTAATAATAATGTTTATTTGTTTCCTTACTGGGTACGTCACCCTCTATTGAATGATTTGGAAATTATTTTGTGTTTTGATAGTTTGTAAAGATTAGTGTTTATTTATATTTCAACAGATGGCTCTGTGGTGTTAATAAATTATTTCAATAATCTTTATTATTTTAATTATCTTAATTTACCACTGAGGATTTGTTTCTACTCATATATTGTTTATATCCGTCACCGCATTGTAATTAAATGTATAGAAAAAGCCGTGATGTAAAAACAAAAGCATATTTGTTCGCATTTAGGATGTTTTGATTACTTGTAATCGCACTACCCACTTTTGACACTAGTACACTTTTTTTATTATTATTTAAAGTTATGTACTAATGAGCACTTTATGTACGATAACATTTGTCCATATTTATTGCGGCATAAGTTACTTTATTACACTGTTTTTTGTTAATTTGTGAGTCACTTGCTCATATTATTTAATTTAATACAGATTGCACAGATTTTGGTGTCACGTGACAATAATGATATATATATATACGGCACAAAGGCTTTTACTATAAAAGCATAACACATATACTTATATCAACAAAAAAAATCACCAAAAAAAAACAAAATTTCTACATCACTGAATATATTATTACCAACACTTTGAATTCTGCAGACTGGCAAGATATATTCGCATTGGCATCTTTATTTGTACAATAAATAAAATAGTGTAGTGTAGACACTTTTATGTTTCTAGGATGCATTAATCAATCATGTTTAAGAATGCAAATTATTTAATATTTTGAAAAGAAAAAATAATTTAGATTTCTTTTGTCTACTTGATATGGTTTGTAAACTAGTGACAGATAACTAAAAATTATGTGATAATCAAACTTAATTTAAATTTTTCACAGCCTCTACAACCAACATGTGAAGATGTATGAATATGAATAAGGCAAGGGTGGTATTTTATGGCTGAATATTGCAAGAGAATGGTACATAATACTATTTTCCTACAATTGATGGTCTTTAAGTTTATTTTATATTTAAAATTTTATTTATAGTTTAAATATTTTGAATTGGGTACAAAATAAAAATTATACTATAATAATAATCATTATTTTCAGATTTTTCATTTCATAAATCCCAAAATTACATTTCATTTATTTTCTTGATTTTTTGTTGTAGCAGTAATTAGTAAAATTGTACATATTATTTCGATTTAAATTTTTAATTAAATGTGCTGACAAATAAAACTTAATAGTCTCTCTATACTGCAGTAGATAGATGTAACCAGGGAAGTCTGACAATAAACGATTTGTATTTTGTATTTAATAAATATGTTTTAGGGGTGTCCAGTGAGAACATTGACGCATAACGTTTATATAAACATATATTTTGAAAAAAATCAAAATAAAATATGTATCTCCTATTACATATTGTATTCTTATCACAATTATTATATTTTAATTCAATATTTTTTCCAAAATACATGTTTACGTAAAAGTCATGCTTTATTGTACTCATTGCACGTGCCTGGTATGTTTTCATATTTTGACTGCGACAAAACATTCAACTTAATGTAGTTAGTAGGGCAAAGCATTTAATTTAATTTACTTAAGACAAGAAATTTAAAGGTTTCTTTTACATCTTATCAATTATATATGTATATAATTGTATTAATGTATATTAAGAGACACCAATGTAATCTAGTATGGATGAGTAACTGTGCATTATCCAAGGGCAGCAACACAGCAGTGTCCATGTCAAGTAGACTGTTGCGAATATAATTGTATACTTTACTGTGTAGTGAAGTATCTTTAGCCTGAAATCGAAATATAATTTTTTAAAATATTTTTTCTGGTCTGATATGTCTAACTGTGAATGCCTATAAATTCAGGCCTAATTAATTTGCAACCTGGTTTATCTGATTCTGGATAACTGTTAAGACTGAATAATTTGAAGAATTCCATGCTCACTAACACACACAATTATTGCCTAATTTATTTTTCCAACTTCGGCATTCCTTGGAAATAATTTAATGTAATTTTCATACATATTTTTACATTTCAGTTCTGCCCTACATAAATAAACTTAATCAACTAACCTATGTAATTCTGCCAAATATTGAGCTCAGCCCCCGTGCCACAAGGTTAGCATGGTTTGGGATCACTCCGTCAAGTTAAACTTTACAGCACACTTATTGTGATATTTATTTTGTTATTGGCATTCATTAAGTAGTTACAGTAAAACCTCATTAATTAGAAATTCAAGGGACCCAAAAACATCATTTCGAATTGCGCGGAACGCCGTTAATATGAAATTCAAGGTACAAAAAAAATTGTAAATCGCAATACAATTGCGAGATTGGCCAAAAATCGTAAAACTCGTGAAAAAAATCATTAATTTAGTGAAAATCGTCTTCATTTATGCATATTTCAAGAAATCATTTCGAAAACGTAATATTTATTATGCTTATACAAAGACCGCCACATTTCTATTACTAAAGTATCCGAAATTGACATATCTGTTGCTCTCACTTGCCAAAAAAAATCGAAATATTTTTTTCAATTTCATCAAATTTAAAAAAAAAATCGAATTATGTGAACTAAAACGTATTGATTTATGGCGCAAGGGACTAAAATGATTTCGAATTACGAATTACCGGGGCTTTCGAATTATCGGGGTTAATCTACTATGAAATTAGCATTTTGGGACTTGTAGGTTTTAAAAATTTCGTATTATGGCGAATTTCGAATAATCGGGGTTCGAATTAACGGGGTTTTACTATATTATTAAATCAAAGATTTTTACAGTCTTTGTACCTGCTGTATCTGATTCTACACTCCGGAATGTTGTCTGGCTTTTGTTTCAAGAGGTAAATTCTAATTCCATCAATCATTGTTTTGATATAGGATTCCCAGTCAATAGTTTCCATGTTCATATCAAAAATTTCTCTGTCGGTCCGAGACATAGAGGAAAACAGCTGCCTCGTGTTGTGCTGTCCGAATTTCCAAGGGCACACGCCAAAGTACTGAACGGCTTCCAGGAATCTGTCTATTTTTGTGTGGGCACTGACCATTCTGAAATTGAAGCACACATAGATTTTGTTCACATAAATAAATGCTTTATTTTATTGATATTATTGTTAACGGGTTACATTGAAAAATATTATTGATGCAACGAATACAAATACGAATATTCGTATTTGCCGAATATCATCACAAATATTAAAAACAAACGAACTCTGTTATCTGGGATTCCCCTAATATTGAATGAATAGATTTGTTGATTTGTTATTTGTTTTACAGCATAACATGAGTTCTTTCATCTAGTTTCGTTGAGTTATTAATAAGGTTAGGTGCTCATTTCATGTAGTTGTTGTTTTGTTATATGTAATGTTCGTTCCATTTTATTTCCGTTGTGTGTAAAAGTGTTAACTCTTATAAAATAATTTCGAATTGAATCTAATAACATGACCTCTCGTAAGCGTGAAAAAAGTAATATTTATTTTCCACCGCTGGGAATGTACAAACGGATAAAAGAAATGTTGTGCTTTTTGAACAAAAATTTGCCAGTGTTAAATTTTAATTATTAAATCTCTTAGTTAAAAAAAAACAGTGGTGTATTATTTATTACCTTGTTGAATTATTCATATTCGTGTTCGTATTCGCCAAATAGTAGGCTTGATATTCATATTCGTATTTGTAAAAGTGGTATTCGTTGCATCACTAAAAAATACATTCAAATTAAAAAAAAAATTGACAATTATACAAAAGAGTGTTTATCTAGTTTTATTTGACGGTTTATTTTCGTATATGACAATTATAAGTGTGCTTTTTTTAATAGACCACCAAGAAGTTTTGTATGACTAATGCGAAAACATATATTTCTGTCTCATTTGTACTACCATTGACTCCATATTGAAGAAAAAGACAAATGATAACAGAAGGAGATTATCATACCAAAGTTTATCCCGGTTATACTATGAGGTTGCTTGTTTAGTTTTTGTTGACATTTTTATTTTTACATGCTTTTAATAACCGTTTTATTTTTATAAAGTCATGTGTTGACCACCCTTATTGATAAATATGTACACATATCTGAAAACATGATATTTTTACATGCTTTTGTAAAATCTCATTTTAAAATATTGTTAAAAAATTGTATATTTTAGGTATTCACATAGACAAAAAACCCAAAAGTAGTTAATTTGGGACTCTATTGTGCTCACTTACTTGGGCTTTCGACCACTTGCTATAAAGGTGATGTCCAACAGTATGGAGGGGATTATGTGCAGGAAGAACCACATAACATTATAGGTAAAGGGATCATGCGTTAAGCGTATTGTGTTGTACCTATGAAAAAACATATTTCATTAAAGCAGTTGAGGAACTGTGTTTAGTCTGTTTTCATCAGTCAATATGAAGTGCATGTTAAGTTTGATGAGTGAGATGGTAGAGGGCCTTGGAGAGCGTATGGAGAGTAACACCCTCAAATCTAAAAATGTCAAAATAGACAATTTTTACAAATTTATATAAGGTAATGGTGCCTATTATGGACGCGTACCGGCCATGGACATTTTTTGAATTTACCTCCAAAATTAAGCAAACGCGAAGTATTTCTTTTCAAATGACTACACCTATCAGTTGTGCTAATATTTTAGCTGTCATACCAACTGTTTTTGACCCGTCACAGCCACTTTGTCTGCGGCTATAACGGTTGTTAGTTGCGCAGTGTCATTTAGTGTCGGGAATCGTAATTTATTACAAGAATCGCGATGCAAGTAAGTACACTTAATTTCTTATTTTGTGTCAGGTGTATTGTCATTGTTGAAATTCATATTATTTAGTGATTTATCAATAGTGTGTACTTTACTTATTAGGTCCTTACATATGAAATTGGCGTTTAGTATGGGAGGAACATAAAGCCGATTTTTTTTTATTATAATATATTTATTTAATCAAAGTATGTACCATTGCTATCTATGCACTTTTGCCATCTCATAGGTAGTTCATCGATCCGTTTACTAAAAAACCATTCGGACGAGAATCAATAAAATCTTTGAAGGTGGTTTGGACTGCCCCATCGGAGTTGAATTTTTTCCTTTGCAAGAAGTTATCCAAATTTCGAAAAAAATGGTAATCTGTTGGGGCAAGGTCCGGAGAGTACGGTGGATGTCTTAGACATTCCAATTGAAGCTCCTCTAATTTGGTAGCCGTCTGTTGTGCAGTGTGTGGTCTAACGTTATCATGAAGCAGCAGTGGGCTAGAGCGATTAACCAGGCTCGGTTGTTTAGCAGGTAGCTTTTGCATCATGGTTTGCAGTTGCTGACAATCGACATCTGCCGTAATCGTCTGGCCAGATTTAAGAAAGCTGTAGTGAACGACACCAGCACTAGTCCACCAAACGCTCACAAGTAACTTTTTTGGAGTCAATTTTCGCTTGGGGCATGGTTCGGCTGGTTCGGCAGGGTTCAGCCATTGCGATGAGCGCTTCCGATTATCGTACAAGATCCACTTTTCATCACAGGTAATGATTCGATTTAAAATCCCTTCATTATTGTGCCGGTTGAGTAATGCAACGCAGCAGTCAACGCGCGTTTGTTGATTTGCTTCACTCAATTCGTGAGGTACCCACCTTTCAAGCTTTTTCACCTTACCAATTTGCTTCAAGTGGATTAAAACAGTTTTATCACTAACACCGCAGCCTGCAGCTAACTCGGATGAGGTTTGCGATGGATCCGCTTCCACAATAGCCTTCAATTCTTCATTATCAACTTTGGTCTCCGGCCGTCCACGGGGCTTGTTCTGCAGGTCGAAATTTCCATAACGAAAACGTTGGAACCAAAAACGCACTGTGTTTTCTTTTGCGGCACCGTCGCCATACACATCATTAATCCTTCGAGCCGTTTCTGCAGCACTGGTGCCACGGTGGAACTCGTACTCGTAAATAACGCGATATTTCAAGTTTTTCATTTTGTAAACTGAGTGACGCAAAGAAAAAAACAATTGAGGAAAAAACAAATGAATTATAATTTTCAAAACACAAATACATGAGTAAATAGCTGTATAAATTTGGATTTGGAATTCCTAACCAAAGAGAAGATATTTGAGATCAAATTTGCCAGTACGGCAAAACGCCAATTTCATATGTAAGGACCTAATATAATATGTACTTTACTTTTATTTTATAACCTAAATGTCATTGACATTTTAAACCTAAAATTTACTGGTGTCCATTATATTATTCAGGCACGTACACGCAATGATGGACATGGTGTAACAAAAATACAGTGAAAACTCACAGAAGTTACGATGGCCACCATACAAAGTACATTTTAAAAATTATTTATCCTGATTAACATTACCTTAGAGCTTGCTTTTAGTCTTTTATTTTATGAAAACATGTTGAAACCTACCACATGCAATCTGGTAGTGGGACAGTCTCTCCGTAAGTGAGTGAACCAACCATAAGTTTGTGCCAAGTGATTACATTGCTCGGAGAAGGGGCAAAATTGTAAATAGGCGTTTCATCAAATCTGAAAAAAATGAGATATCTTACGTTCTTTTGAATTGGAAGCGACCTTGTGCCGGATACCTGCCAGCCAAAAAGTGCCGTGATTTTGTTTACGTTAACGTAAACAAACCGCGCGGACCTATCGCCTATTACGTAGACAAACGGGAACAAAAAAGCCATGTTATCGAGTTGTAATAAATGACACCATGTAAATAGTCTTCACCCGATCTCGGTCCTGCACGGTTGTTGTTAAAAACTCTTTGTCCCACGTCTTACATCCGTGGTGCATTGTTCTTTGTTCGATTTTGTATTCATTTTAGGTATTTGTACTTAATTCATTTCTTGTGTTCTTTTTTTTACTTGTACTTGTGCTTCATTTGCTTAACTCCAGTGACAAATAAACAAAAACTAGCAAAACACTCTTTCATTCTACGAACACCAAACCTTCCCTGAATAACTAATGTAGTAAAGGAGATGAAAAGCTTATTCTGGTATAAATATTGTCTTTACTTGCTGGTGCCCACTTTCCATGCAGCTGCAAGTATCGCGTTGATACATAAGTCGGCTGGAACGACGGTTGCCGGATATTCCCCGTGTGCTTTGACAGCTCTGTGGACCAAATATTACAATATAATCAGGTATTTATTTTGTGAACATACATGGCTCTAAAGCCTTTAAAGGTGCACATTATAAATAAACATTGAATTCACAGCAAAGGAAAAGTAAAAAGAAAGAAAATGTTGGTTAACAGAATACATATATGTACATATAAAAGAATAAAATTGTGCAAAAGTATACAGCACATAGAAAAATATAGTAAATAGACAAAAGTTTTGGAAATATCATGTCGGTAGTACAGGCCAATAGTACAGGCAAAATCAGACAGATAGTGGATCTCAGTTATCACTAAATTGCATAATATTGAGAAACTAAATGTAAGAACACAGAAACTACTGCTAAAAAGAAAAAAGAAAAGGTACACATAAAAAATTCCTCCGAATAATTGAAAATCAGGTTAAAAATTAGCAAGAAATTTTTCAATCAATGAATATTTGCAATGATGCAAATCATCTGAAATCTGTCAATGAGTTTAATCTATAATTTGTGTTTCCAGACTGACAATGAAAAGTGTTGTTTTGCCTGGTAGACCTAGCAGGAATATGATACATGAATAACAAATTTACTTTAGGACAATTTGAAAGCCATTAACATTTTTAAAAAGATAAATAAAGTCAGAAAAAATTCTTCTATCAGATGATGTAGCTAATTTCAATTTATTCATCAAAACATTATATGTACCTAGTTAAGATCTACAACAGGTATATATAGCTTGAAATTCATAAATCTGAAATACAAATCTGTGTTGAACACTTTCTATATTCCTTGAATGAATGCAATGTCTTATGTATGTATTGATTTTTATTCATTCCTCAACATTATGCAAAATGTGCAATTCATCACCGTTTGTGCAATGCTGTCAAATATTAAAAGACTTGTTTATAAACATACTTACTTTATAATACCATAACCTACCCCTACTACAACTCCAGTGGGTCCATATAAGTTATCTACATAGCCTGGAGCGGCTGAAGAGCTTGTTGTCCCAACAACTGAAAAACAATAGTAACTTTAAAGACAAGCCAATGTTGGTCTTCTTCGTATTTTCAATCCTGGGGATTGGTTTCAAGCAAAGTCCTACATCTCATCCTCCACTGCGCTCTCACCTATACAGCCCTCAACATCCCAACAAATGAAGTGCAGTTCATGTCTTTTCACACTTGTCCCAAATATTCGCGTCAGAAGTGCCCTCTGTAATTTGACCCCTTAACCATCCCCTCTATTATGTCATGCAGGAGACCCTCATGATGCACAATGAGGCCGATCCACTGGCCTCGCATCTCTGTTGGTTTGAATGGATGTTTCCCTTCTTCAATTCTACTGAAAACCTCATCATTCCTAACACGGTCTCTCCAGGAAATTCTTATATTTTTCCTAATAATTTTAAAAGATTTATATTATTTGACTAGAAAATCATTGATTTTTTTGTTAAACACAAGCCTTGCCTGATGTATGCGGCTGTGGTCTTCTCTTTTTGTTCTACCATCCCCATTGATCTTATTTCCAAGGTACGCAAACTTTTTCGCATATTTATTTCTAAATTTTTCTCCTACAATCATCATAAAGCTGATATGTTGCTACATAATTAAATACAGAGAAAAAAAATTTTTCTCATAAAGAGTTGTCGCCAGGACATGAAAGTTATTTTAATTCTGTGACATTTTTTTTTCGGTAGAAAACAAACAATGCCAGAACTTTCATTCCATTTTTAAAACTAGATTATTTTAAGACAACTCATTTTATAATTACGTGTAAATAAGGCGTTGCGTATCAAAACCTACCTAACGCCATGAACTATTTTTTTAGCAAATCAAGTAAAACTCTTTTACATCTTGTTTATAACTTAAATAAGATGAAATAAAAACTAATGTAATAAGGAATTAAAAATAAAACATTCAAATAACATGACGTAAATGAAATTTGTATATTTCGCGATTTATTTTAACATTTAAAATGGACTTAAGTTCATTTTGAAACCCAGCTATGGATTAAGTTCAGTTTTGAAATGTAAGCATTCGGATTTAGGTTGATTTTGAGCATCAACCAAATCCGGTTGGTGTTTAACAATGCAATCAACAATCAACAATGCATTGTCCGGGGTGTAGTGTCATATAATTGGTCATTTGAGGGAGTAGAATATTTTTATATTTTTTAATTCTTTATTAAACAAAGAAAACATTTACATTTTTTTATTATTTGTTTTATTTTTTTTTTAATTTATACCTATAAATCTCAATGTCTGTCTGTCTATTCTCTATCCACATCTATACCGTTTTACCAATCTCATACAAATTTTGTGTACATATTTATTAGGACATGGCGGATGATCAACTCCCTCCCCTCTACTCCCTCCCCTCTACTCCCTCCCCTCTACTCCCTCCCCTCTACTCCCCCCCCCACATGGATATGTTTTCTATACAAATCAATACTCTTCGACAGATCTGACCCAAATTTTGCATACACATTCATTAGGACCTGGCGGATGACACAATTTTTCCCGCTAACCTCACTCCATCTCCCTGATACATTTTAATAAATAAAACAACTAAATAACATGACGTAAATGAAGCGTTTAGATTTCTTGAGAGGAAAAAAATTTTAAAAGTTTTTGATTTTCATTAAACAATGAAAATATGCATATTTTGATAACATGGATGATACAAATATACAAAAAGACAATGTAATATAAATACATGGCAATAAAATATGTATAAAAAGTAGATTTGGAGAAAAAATACAAGATGCAAGAAGAATTACTTTAAACCAATCAGAAAACATTTTTAGAAGCAATTTATTGATAAAGAAAATTTTAACACCTCAATAATAAAATAAAATGCCGGAAAGTAAAAACATATGTATGACGAAAAATAATTCATTACACAATTTAAAATTGCACCCATGGATAGTCGTTCAGTACAAGTACCCACCTTATAACTTTTTCTTAGTTTCTTTTTCACTCCTCCGGTTTTTTACACGTTTTCTGCTTTTACCAATGGGTGCAGGTGCAATTGGAGAGTACATTAATTCACTTTTTTTTTTAAATCACGCGAAACCTACAAATAAACAAAACTAAAAATTGGAACCGCTAATCTGTCAAAAATCAAACACAATTGCCATTAAGTGAAATGTACTTAATGATTGGTCTAATTAACAAGATGGCCACCATTTCAATGACGCTCATTGGTCAGAGGAATTAAGTCGATTATGAAAGACAGTGAATTTGGTTATAGGTAGGTTTTGAAACTCAAGTTGATTTTTTAATAGCAATAACTTCAGATTGGTACTTGTTATGATAGTAAACTAATATTATAAAAGTAGGATTGAGCTTAGAGAATATATTGGCATTAAAATCTAAAAAAAAACGAAAATGGTCGTTGGGTAGGTTTTGATACGCAGCTACTCAAATGATAAATTCATTTTTTATTGGTAACTTTGATTCTTCAGAATATGTATATCATTCATTGATAATAAGGATCACTGAAATATGTCCCATAGACCAATTAAACTTGAATTTAACATTTAATTGTTAAAGTATTTATTAGATGTATGTGCTATAAACGTGATGACATCCAAATCAAATTTATAATCAAAATATGTCGACATTCTGCATTTTTAATTTTGTTTATCACTAACATAGTGATATTCTAGGATTAAAATCGAAACCCCGTTAATTCAGTCACCACACAATCAACTTACTGTTACTCTAAATTAGAAAAAATTGATATGATTACCTATTCCTGGTCTGAATACAGCTACTGGAAGTCCACGCGCTTCTTTCCTCACCAGCTCTTCTGCTATGGCCTTTGAAAAGGTGTAAGTGTTGGGCCAGCCCTTTAGTATTCTGAAATGAACATGCAATAATCATAATATCTTAAGCCTGTTTTTTTTATTTTGCCTCGCCCTTTATATTTTTAAACCAAACTGTTACCAACTCTCGGGACCGGTTATATCAACTAGTAATAGAATCACAGATTTTTACAAAAACTGGTTATTTGATTGGTGGAAAACGCAAAAATCTATGCGTTAAACCAAGTTGATACAACCGGCTCTTAGTAATCTCATCTTAAAATGTATAAAGGATAAAGTAGGTTTAAAAGCTGCAACTGAAAAAAATTTACAATTGCGAAACTAGTAATTAAAGTAAAATGTACAGAACTAATCAGATAAAACTAGTAAGGTTGCCGTAGGACAGTTGGTACAATAATATAGCAGCGAAAAACAGGTCCTGAGCAAGTCCTTCTCTTAGTCAGCTCTCACATTAGTC
The DNA here is from genome assembly GCA_016648135.1 of Agrypnia vestita. Lineage (NCBI taxonomy): Eukaryota > Metazoa > Arthropoda > Insecta > Trichoptera > Phryganeidae > Agrypnia > Agrypnia vestita. The sequence continues at coordinate 77,649 of JADDOH010023302.1, read as the reverse complement.
CTAATGATGGACCCTGCAATCGGATCCTAAATGTCAGCCAGAAAGGTAAAAACATGGCATAATACCCCAGAAGACACAAACCAGAAGAATATTTTGTTGTTTACCTTTTTTTACTCAAAATGTTAAAATTTACAGATCACCTGTTGAACTTACTTCGGAGTAAGGATTTCAATTGTGTTGTTATTATCCTGGTAGTCGGCCAGGGCACAGGCTGTCTCGGGAGACATACCTGGAGGGTAGAACTCCTCGTTTCCACCCAGACTAATACGCCCACAGTGAGAGAAGGCGGTGGATACATACACCAAAGACTGCAAAATAGTGAAACCAATTTTTAATTTGCATTTTTTTTTAATATGTCATGTGAATGTTCTCTTTGTTATAAGGGGCATTTACATTAATAGCTTTGTTCTTGACTTAAATGAGATTCTTTAGAATTGATGCAGCGTGTGCTTTGTTCAAGTGCACTCAATTGTATTTTTTTGCTATGCCAGAAATATTTTAAAAAAATGCAATCTTTGATGTCACTTATCTCTGTAACTGTCGACATTTCACTCAAAATGTTAAGAATATTTTCTATTAAAATTTGAATGAAGAAGACTTCACTAAAGTTTTACTACTAGCTGTGAGACACCTGTGTAATGTACATCATATAGAGTATATTATAATGTATATGTGTATATAAAAATAATATAATTTTTTTCACTGTTTATTCTTTATTATTATTATTAAGGGTTGTGAAACAAATCTTCCGAGTTTCCATTACATCTTATGGGGAAATTCGCTTTGATATGCGAGTGATTACAAATACGTTTCCAGAATTATGCTCATAATCTAATCTAAGGTTTTATTTTATTTGTGGTGCTGTGGAATAAAGAAAAGGTCTAATAGAAGGAATGATTCCTACCTTCAAATGGTCCATCTTTTTACAAAGCGAAATGATGTCTGCGGTGCCTTGGACATTTATCTTAATGGCTGTCTTCAGTTTCTCATCGAATCTATGAGAATCAAAATTTAAACAAAATACCTATTATATTCACATATTAATGTTCTTTTTATTTCACAAGTCGTGTTTATACAAATCTTCAAGTCACATTATCATATAGATTCCCATTCAATAAATTTTCTAACTACATAAATCAAATTAACATTCGAGGATTTACCTCACAGTGGCTGCGCAGTGAATGACCACATCAACCCTCTTAATCAGAAGATCTCGAGAGTGTTCAGAGATTCCCATATCTGGAACCCCCATCTCCCCTTCCACGGGTTTGAGCCGAGAAGCCCAATCTCCTGGCAAATTCTCAAATATCTGCAGAATAATGAAGATATTATTTTCACAACCAGCGAATGCAGACTCACTAATGAGTGATATAGCCTATGGCTTTACATATTCATTGATATAATTAATATGTTTTAGTTCAATAGGCATGTACATGGAAATGAATAAAAAATTATATTTAATTGAATACTAAATACTGTTGTGAATAACAACGAGTTAGTGCATAAATGCACAAAACTACAAAACCACATATTTCTAAATGCATTGTTTATTCCATTTCTTAGTTGGTGATAAAGTGAAGAAGTGTCTCATTTAATTAGATAATCTCATAAATATTTCATCCACAGACACAGGTGGTTACACCTACAATTTAGCTCTTTATATAAGCACAAACCTCGCATTTGAGTAAGTCTTTCATTCTTTCTTCGATAGTTTTACCCCTCTTGGTCCGCATCAGAACAAAGATGGTATCCAGATCTGGACAGGCACGCAGGAGTTTTTCTAGCAATACTGAGAATACAAAAAATGATAATTAATAAAATGAGCTTAATAATCCATGATTCTACGTTCATTGTCAGTTTGTACATAGAAAGTTTCAATTTTCTTATGATGTATTTTGTATGTAGAAAGGATCATTGACAGTTTTAAGTCTTAGTTATTTACTATGAGAATATGCTCCATGCAACAAAAATGTTCTCTAAATTAATACATTGTCATAACTTACTCTTTCCATTTTAGATATTTTTACTTACTTTTTTATTTTGCGTTATTTTCTGTACGCATATTTTTTATTTGTTGTGATCATAATTTTTTTACAAATGTTTTTCTTTTATTGCGAGGTACAATAAATTGTCATGACATTTGTATTTTATAGTTATGTATTTATGTAACCGGTTGACTTTGGTTTGTTTCCTGAGCTTCCTAAATATTTAGATGTCTTTTTTGTTTTAGTTATTTTTTTCGAGATTTTGGTCTAGTGGGAAAAATGTTCTTAGGTTTTCACCTTCTGTTGTGTAGTTTTCTGGGATATTCTGCCGTGTATATCTGACGTCTCTGGCCGACGTTTCAGATCCCATTGCAGAGTCCATCATCAACTCACATCAGCCCTGATGATGGACGCTGTAATGGAATCCGAAATATCGGCCAGAGAGTGAAAATTTCATTTTATATCCAGTTAATTTCTAATAAAATGTATTTGACATTACCTATATTATTTTTATAATCAAGTTTGTTCCTATATGTGTACCTTAATTCACCGCTGAAGACTGTTTTTTCTTCTCTGTTTTTTGTAGTGGTAGATTAATGAGAGTGCACTTTATATGCATTTATTATGTAATTAATGGGCAGTATGAGTGAACAATCTGTTTAATACAGTTTTAATTTTATGCAAATCAGTTTAGTTCACTGCATTGCAACCTGAATGATCGAAACCATTATTGCAAAATGAATATTCATAATGTGGAGTTCAATGGAGGGCACTATTGCAATTTTAATATATACGCATGCACCTGCTGTCAATTAATTTCTTCAATTCTCAATATTTTATTACCTACCCCGGCATAAACTCGCACATAGAAGGTCGAGGGGTACTAATCTTAATCTTGTCATTGCCATCGAAATTGTAGATTGATGTCTAATAAATACGTATTTAAATCATAAATCTAGCATTTGAAAATATAAAACATCCATGATTTGTAATTTTTAGCTATGCATACAGTAAAACCTCGATGTAACATATTAATTCGGGCAGGGGGTTGTCTATTATATTATAAAATAGGTTTATCCAATGTTTACATTTAAAAAAATTATTACATATAATAGATTTATAATAAAAATACAATCCACCATCATCATCATAAGCTCGACAGCCCTGGATGGGTCTTGGCTGAATCCAGAAATCTCCTCCATTCTCGTCTGTCTGTTGCTTTTGTCTTCTAGTTTTTTATTCGTAATGTGGATATATCAGCGCTGGCAGAGTACATCTAATATTTACCTATTATGCCAATCGAAGGTTGCACTATTTCTATTGCTAAAATACCTGATATTAACATATTTTCTGTTTTCACTTGTGAAAAAATCAAATGTGTAATTTTTTTCCAATTTGCCATGTTAGTCAAAAATATTTCGAGTCAAAATTTTGAAAAAGAAGGCTTCTAGATTTTCATTTTGGATTACGTCTTTCGTCTAACTCAGACTAACACAAATACAGTTATTAGAAATACAATCATCCATAAGATAAATAATAAGGTAAGTCATTTATAACTTCTTCCACATTTATTAGAAAAAAGATTTGAACTAAAGGGGAATTTAAAAAAGTGAAAAATGTTTTTAAAAGCGTCCTAGTAAGTTGCGCAAACTAAATGAGTTATACTCTCCGTGCATATCCAGCAAAGATAATCGAATTTGTATGTGTAAGTCATGCATACGATGCACATTTTTTCGTTGAGTAGGTGTTTACGAATACAAAACATCACTTTGTTGTCAAAACAATGTGCCTCACACGCACGGCTTAGATATACTAATTTGATTGTGTTTCTTAAGTGGAAAGAGGTCTAATAATGTGTTTATTCCTTAATTGAGATGAATTCCGTCCAGAATGTTGAAGAATCCATGAAGAAACTAAGAATTTCTTCTTTTTCTTCTGCTTATGCTAGGACTGTGTCCTGTTGCTTCTCGGCTCCTGCTCTTGGGATATGGATGACCTGCTCTTCCTGGAGGCCTGCTGCCTGCAGATATCTCGTTCTTCGCTATTCTTAACACTCTTGTCGAATCTCCTCTGTTCATGCGGTTTCTCCAGTACCTCCTTCTATTTCTTCCCCATCGTATGATATTTTCGACATTGCATATCTCCCAAATTTCGGAGTTTTGTACTGTCTCTGATGGTTTTTCCCGCAAACTGTAACTAAGAATGAACTTAATAATTATTTACCAATTTGAATAAGTTGGACTGCTTACCTTTACCAAGGAATCCAGTACCACCCGTCACCAGGATGCAAGTTCCTTTGAAAAATTTCCTTATTTCACTTCCTGAAACCACTTGATACAATTAATTCATAATAAGAGTGTGTATGTACACATTAAACCTTTTTCTTAAAACTCAAATAAAGGATGGTACAGGATTTGTGTGGGGTGAACTGTCATTCATTGTTTATAGTATTTTGTACGCATAGCAAAATGACTCGGTAATGCAAACCATACACGTACATTAGGGTGCGCCACTATGTATGGCAATAAATATATCTTTCTGATATCTCTATATTTCAAGACCTTTCGAGCCAAAAGTACCAGTTTTAATGAGAAATGTAAATGCAGTATTTTATTACACACAAAAATGCAGCTTTTGAGTACTAGGTGTAGAAAAGTTGAAAAATATGATGGACCCTAATGTACATAGGTTTGCTTCAGTATTGATTTATTTCAAACTTCTGAGATTGCCTTCTACTTTAACAACATCCAGAATGACATTTTTTCTTGTTTCTTATGTCATTTATAAGTACCTGTACATGAGTGAGATTTATCTTGAAGATTCAACAAGAGTGTATAAGAACAGCACAGGGCTTACCGCAAAGTTAGCTGTGAATCGTTGACACAACTAGTCAATACAAATCTTCACAGAATCTTATCATAATCGAAGTCGACAAAGTGAGTCGATGATTTTTCCTCGGGAGTATATTAGCTGAAGAGAATGGGTTGGCTAAGAAAAAGGGAGAGGGTGCCTATGTTTTGTAAAGTTTGCAACAGATGTAGGATTGAACAGAGAACAGAGTTTTATAAATATAGATAGGATGATTGTGCTAGTAGTCGGCCATTTTACAGAAAAGTCATCTTTGGAATATCATTGTAAGTTCATTTTTGAAAGGTGGTTTAGAAAAACACGTATGTATTAAAGAACAGGGAGTTTATTTTTATTATATTTATTGCTTTTTAAAATTAGCCTAACCATAAAAATTAAAATAATATTTTAATGAAAAATGGCTGTTTTGCCAGTAGTCGGCCATCTATACATCAGTTTTCGGCCACCTATGCGTCAGTAGTCGGGCATCACATTTTAGCACAGGGCCGCCAGACGTCCTTTAAAAATTTGCGCTATACAAGCAATTTTTTTTCAATCTATATTTAAATCCTTTTAAGCTTTTCGACAAATCGTATCAATTTGTTCATAGGTACGTTTAAAATACACTAATAATCACAAACTAGAAACTTGAAAGTGAATTATTTTTTTCGATTGGGCATTTTGGTTATATGTTAAAGCCGCTTTCATCTCCATTAATAATCCGATTGAGGTCCTCTAATACATCTTCATCGTTGTTTTCTATTATATGGGTTTTCAAGTCCTTTAACCAACTTCTTACATAATTTGCGTATTCTTAGTACCTACGCGCTAATAATGCTTTCCGCAAATCTGGCCGGCGTATGAATAATAAATACGATCTTTCTCGCGGTTTTTCATCTTAGAAACGTGTTTTTATTTTTTCTGTCTTCACAATTTGCTGCACAGTAGTCGGAGTTCTTGTTTTTTAGAGGGAAATGACATTTTGCTAATACAAGATTATTAAAGATTCAACATTTTTGTTTTCGTCAGATAACGATATAAAGTAATTTGGTTCCATTTGACGTTTTTTCCAATATCCATCCCTTGATGCGGTCCTGCAGTTTTGCCATAGGAACATCAATTTCCAAACAATTTTTGATAAGCCGCGCGTAATTTTCCCCTTTTCTTACTGCTTAAAGGGCTTTTTGAAGGCTATCATCAGTATTCTGATGAAAAACGTATTTTAATTTTAGTCGCCATACATACAAAATTAATAATTTCTATATTTAGTTAACATTAGGATGATAAAAGATAAATTTCGTCCACCAAAACCGTCCTAAGACGCTGCATGGCCGACTAATGATACATCAATTTTAACACATCAACCAGTTGTCGGCCCCACACTTCGAAGTTAAAAAAAACATATTATCAGTGTGGTAACTAGCGGCCGACCACTGGCTATTAGATAGTAGTGCTATTTTCACTAACATAACACATAAAATCTTATTAAATTTTGTGTCATTAACAGCGTGAGAGACAAGAATAAAACCAATATTCGCCGCCAATAGTCGGCCGCCCCGGCCGACCACTGGATTTTGTAGAAAAAATTGTCCCAGTAACCGGCCGCACGAGTTTTAACATAAAAATATTGAAAATGTCTGTTTTATCATTTTAACTCGTAAATTTAGTTAATTTTTTTGCCGATAAATGCTACTTATACGGTGCAAACAAATTAATTCAACTTCTACTTAAAGTTTGAAAATTTTCTTAACGACGTTTCCGAAAAACCAGAATCAAAATTGATAGCTCATAACCACCAGCATATTTTTTGGGTTTACATAAATGATACCTAAAATAAATGCAAGATGGTGCAGTTTTGTGTTTCTTTCGCGGAATAGTGGCCGACTTCTTCGCATTCAAAAATATTATTGAATTATATTGCAAGTGTCAAGTTTATTCAAATTGAAGTAATTGGTAGCCGACTACTGAAGGTGGCCGCCTCTTACCTACTCATCAACTTTGCTGGCTTTTCATATTCTTCAATAATTAGCTCTTTTTTCTATAGTTTTATTCTCTTATTTATTTACCACTCAGAGAATTAGAATATGTACAATATTTTTTTGTCTTTTTTCTTGCCATGCTGTCATACATACATTTTATAATAGTTTCATCAGCATTAACTTATTTGAAGATATAAATTTTTTCACTTAAGGGCTCATACCTAGTGAGGGGTTAGTAAAAGGTGATTTAGAAAAATATATATACCTACCTACCTATATAATTTTTTCATTTGTAAATCATATACATATTTAGTACTACTAAGCAGTTGCATCATTGAGAATAAGGATCTTAATGAGAATAAGGATTTTAATCAAGTATATATTAGAAATTAAATATTTTTCTGTCAGAATACATATTATGAAATATTCATATCTTAATATGTAATACGTTAATTATAGTGACATGAATATTACGAGATATATCTTTTATTTCGGTTTCTTTTCAAAATAAAGGTTTAGGAAAAAATAAAAAAGGTTTAAAATGAAAATTTCGATTTCGCACTAAAAAATTAATATTTATTGTTAAATTACAAAAATCTTTCATCATGTACCTACTAGTTATTCCATTGATGTAAAAAATACTAAGATGATTTTGAATGTGTTCTTTACATTGCGATAAAATGTTTACTTGTAAACTTGGAAATATTCAGAGGACGTTCTCCAAAGATAATAACTTTTTAAAGTTTTCTAAAAAAAAGATTTTTTCAAAACTGACCCCTCTTATAAATTCATTAAATTTCAGGAAAACTTTCATTTATTACATAAAATAATTAGCATATAATCTGCCTTATTCTCAGGAAAAGGACATTTTTATGAAATCCTGACACAAAATAGACACGACGTACCTTCCTACTTATTTATGTACGCGTATGTTTCTATTAAGAATAAAAAGCCATCTGTCATATGTCATCAAGACAAATTTGACACAGTAAATAATGTTATATAATAACTATCAAAATAATATATTAATATTATTATCGTGAGAATAGGAGGAATTTTACTCTTTGAATAACATATGATTACCCCTATTTTCACATTTTGTAATACCGATTGACACCGAATTTTTTAATATTGGAGGACCAAAAATTACAAGAGCAAAAATTCACCTACCTCCGATTGAAGGCGAATCTTGCGACATATTTTCAATTGCCATCTTTGACGCTGTTGAAATATATCTATCTACTTAAAAATCTTGAACTCTTCATAAACAGAAAAAATTATTATGCACAAAGAAAACCAACTCCACCAGTTTCTTCTGAAGAAAAATTTAGTCCTCACTGGCAAAGTTGACCGGTTCGGAGAAAGATTTCATATTTATAGACGAAAGCTTTATGGATGAGTGCATACTTATAAAATTTATGCCTGCATACTTATGAATTTTTCAGTTCCAAAACTTGCCATAGTATTAGGCTTGCCATAATTACATATAAAGCCTGAATCAGGGAATGGCACATAATTTGGTTTAAAGAATTTTGAGATTCATTTGGACCAACAGACAGAATCGTAACACATTAGCCCTGATGATGGATCCTGCAACGGGATCCGAAATGTTGGCCAGAGAGGTCAGATGTACATGGCAGAATATACCAGAAAACTACACAGAAGGTTCTCAATGGCCATGAAAACCTGAGAACATTTTGGTACGGACAGAAGTTTTGAAGCTCATACCATGCATTGCTGTGTGAAAAGTAAGTGTGATTATTTGGCCGCAGTAACTAAGTCGTCTTCAATGGAATTATCATTAAAAAAAAAATTTTTGATAGACGAAAAACTTGCGGAAGTTGTTACCTAGTCTTGTGTTTTACACACTTAACATGATCTTTAATGTCCACTCACCCACAATATGAAATTCTGAGAAACGTTGCTGGTATTTCACTTCACTGTTTTCACCATAAAGCTTTTTTGTAAATAGGTAGTTATTTCAGTTTATTTGTAAATTTGCAATTTCTTTTCAGCATTTTAAACACAATTTTAAAATGGTTCGATTGAAACCTGAACGAAATTAGATAGATAAATTATTATACATATATTAATATTATTATATAAAAAAATAAAATAAAAAAAATTAAATTAATAAATAATTTAATTAAAACATAATTACACTGAAAATGATTCTATCTATGAACTGATCAGTATAAACAGTCACCCGCGAAAACTGGCTCGCCCCTGCCCGTGCTGGGGTGAGTTATGCCACTCGCACATCGCAACGACCCGGACAAAATGCCACACTGGCCACGATACCAGGTGAAACCGGGACAATCTTGATAAAACCGGGATAATGGTAAGCCTACCTATTGCCTGTCCAACATAACTTGGCGTGCGGCAGGATTGGATCTAAAATCCGCCCCGCCCGCACCCGGCGGTAACCCCTCTCCCTGTAATTCAGTACAATCTTGTATTTGCTCGGGAGCTGTGACATCTTGATTACCAATATACACTGAATTATTATGTCCAAAACGACCAAAACAGTCCGGGGTGGTGCAAGAACAATTGCCAATGAAGTATTAAAGTTTTGCGAAGCTGAAAAAGCAAATAATGGACCGATATTACCGTCTAAGAGTTTGACAGATAGAGCGGCCGCCGCGGAGCGCGCTATTACCCGACCAAATTTATATTGAAGGCTCTGACACTGGTCACCGGACATACAGTGCATTATGTATTGTGTAATAAATTTACAACCTGGTAACTTCTGTTTCGCGACAGGGGCGCCCTCCCTCGCACGCCAAGTTATAGTGGTGGCACTCTAATGCACATATTTTAACAAAAATTGACAGTTCATGTATTTTTAAGTAGGTATTATCTTATGCACTTTACTGTGAATCTTTTTTTGAATTTGAGCATTGTTAGCAATTGATTCCAAACTAAAGTACATAAATAAAATACATAAGTGCGCAGGTTTTGGAACTGAACCATTCTTGATCATAAATGTATTCAGACACAGCCTAGTGCGTGTATGAATATGCATATGGATAAATATTAGTTTCCCTAGGGCAATTCCATAAATAATAGTAGTGTTTTTTTCTGTGTATCACCTGATGATGGACCCTGCATTGGGATCCGAAACGTTGGCCAGAGAGGTCACATATACATGGCAGAATATCCCAAAAAACTATACACAGAAGATTCTGAACGGCCGTGAAAACCTAAGGACATTTTTAATAGTAGTGTTTATTTGTCATCACATCAGAGAGGCCAAATATTATATAGAAGGCTTTATTATATTGTATGCGAAATCTTTCTATACGGCTCTTTTTGGAGTTTGCCTAGAGTTCACATATATATAACTTTATACAGAAAGCAAGCAAGTCCTTTTCAGTATACAAAAATTATTTATCTCATATTTCGACAGTCCCTACGTAAACTCAAACATTTACAAAAAATGCATTTTATTATAACTACATACTCATGTCTTATTCTAATTTACTTTTATTAATTTTTTTACGTGAAATATGCTAGGATATAGGTTAAAAAGTTCATTACTGTTTATTTACACTCATATTATATTAATATATATATATATATATATTTATATATATATTATATATATATATATATATATATATTACATATCATTTTCTTATTTCTTTAAATATTTCCAAACAAATAAATAAAATAAAAACATAGTTTTTGTTAACTAATGATTTTTGCATGGAACCACCCACCCACATAAAACAAAGAGATTGGGATTACATTATTAAATTAACTTGCAAATTGATTTAATCAACTTATAAAATAGCCTTGAAGTATTGTTGTAAATCATTATGAATATTCCTTAGACATAGGAAAATCTATTACCATAATGACCCGTATCCACGGAATGAAACACAATGAGATATCTCAGAGATTTGGTTGAGATAAATTTCAGTACTTATGCACATGTTGAAAATTTTTATCTGGAATAAACTCAGAGACCAGTTTGAGGTTGATAAAAAGAGACAAAAAGAAAAATACTGTGCAATGTTCGATATAATAGCAAAACCTTAACACCTAAAATAACTGATTTTGAAAAACGCACCAGAAATAGAGGATATTCGCGAAAGACCTGGTACGACTGGAAGACGGTTATATTAAAAGGCTCAACATCAATGACACACAAGAGAAGATGTATGAATGATAAGGCAAGAATTATGTGATAGGTCAGTATTTCTTTCTATCCCCGCGAAGAAGTGACAAGATGGTAAGCGAGTTGATGTAATAATGTATTTTGTACCATTTCATTTTATTATAAAATTTTCATTTAATATATATGCATTATTTTATAACTAACATTTCTTTCTTTACATTCAAGAATGTGTAGGAACAGTGAAGTGGAACCACCGACCCTGGGTCATTTTGTAAGCAGTAGTTCCCATATTGGCCCTACACTATCGTCATCCAGATCGACAACATTTTAATACTAAAGTGGTCGACCCTGCCACGCTACAGAGGATGCTAAGACATGTGTGCGGTGTGGCGAGGTGTCCACACAAAACCACTGTTTCCAGGAAAGGAGAAATCAAAATTTATTAAGCAGTAGGTACATAAAATAACATCAAATTAAACATGGGATAGGAAAGTAACAGATAAGTAAAATAAAAAGGTAAAATGAAATAAGATAAAATAAAATTAAAATAATAAGACAACATAACAAAAACATAACAAAAAAATTCTGTATTATAAAAACAAAGGCAGCAATATCCAAAAAAAATTTAAAATGTTTTGAATGCATTCACCGAGGATCGCTAATTCAAAATGTACTGAATTCTAGATTTTATGTATCTATCCCTTCCAAAATCATATTTACTATAAATTTATATGCTATGTATGTTTCCTGTAAAATCTTGAATCCATTACATTATAAATTAGTAATCCTTGATGACTGTATTCAGTAAGCGACAGTGAACAAAGCAGCAGGTTGCAGGATCCTTCAACTCAATGACGAACTGTGAAGAGTGCCGTCGGCTCCGTCTGCATGCATCTCCATTATCTCACGTAGAAAGGAGGCCAATAACACATTTGGTTTATTGTGCATGATGGGTTGAAATAAAAATATTTTTCAAAATCACTTTGATTGTTCTTTATTATCTGTGTAAGATGTAAGGTAAGGTATGAATGAAATGAACTTTGAAAATATGAAATTAAATATATTATAAAATCTTATAAATACAGTAAATATACAAAACTAACATTATTAATTTCTATCTATTATAAAACATTGGCTTGATTAAGTATGGATTATCCTTCACTAATAATCCAAGAACAGCATTGTAGCAGTGTCCACGCCAAGTACACCATTATGAATATAAGTGTGTACTTTACAATGTAGTGAATCATCTTTAGTCTGAAATTAATATTTGTAATGGAGTTATAACACTCTTTTTTTGCATTATTATAAAATTTAAGTACATTAATTGAACTTGAAATGAATTAATTGAGTTGCACATTGCATGATCCCTGCCCATTGATTGAGATACAACGAGGCACATCTCAGAAATTTAATTGAGATATAGCTCTCTATTTCATACACCTCCTTTAATCACATTTGAGATAGGTAGAAAAAGACAAAAATTGAAGCCTGAGTAAGTACATGATATTCGATTTGATAGTGTGTGAAGTGAGGAGCACAATAGTGAATCTCTAAAATACAATGTGTACGAGGAGACTACAAAAGTCTCATAAAAATCTCTTTCGTAGACATGGGCCACAAAATAATATTAATAATATAAATTTAATTTAAACTCCTAATCGATGGCTATTTGAGGAATTCAAGAAAATTTTGGTTAATTAAAAATATTAAATGGTTAATTAGAAACAAATATTGACATAACAGTTTTCTTACCTGCTGTATCTCAACCTACACTCCGGTATATTATCTGTCTTGTGTTTCAGGAGATAGAATCTAATTCCGTCAATCATTGTTTTAATGTAGCCTTCCCAATCCATAGCCTCCATATTCATGTCAAACATTTGTTTGTCTACTGGTGACATGGATAAGTACAACTGCTTGGTATTATCTTGTCCAAACCTCCAAGAATACTTACCGAAGTATTGAACTGCTTCTATGAATTTGTCTATTTTTTTGTGAGCTCTCATCATTCTGAAATATTAATATTTTACCTAGTCATTAAGAGAGATAAATGAAAATCTGGAGACAAACTCTTGAAAACCTTTCAATATTTGCTCATATTCACAGATTTTCAAACATGATGCTATTTAATTTAACAATATTTTTCATTAACTCTGGTAACTCTTAATAGTTTCAATCATTAAAATGTTAGAGCACAGTGTACATTGCAAAAACATTACAAAGATTCACAGATGTTTAAGGCGTAGTAAATGTTGGATAACAGAATGCTAGCTGTAACCCATAAAAAATAATGGCACTTTTACATGCCGATTCCTAAAGAATAAATATTTACTTATTTATAGCCAATAAATATTATTAACGACTTTGATCAGAATATTTGAACATTTTTTTAATATTTCCCCTGCCGGCAGTTTAAACCCTGGCAATTGTGTTGGGCGGAACCTGAAATGGTTCACGTCTTTGCTAAGTCCTATTTGTACTGTATTTTTGACCGGTCACGCAGGGTTGGCGGTAGCAACATCTCCAACTTGCAGCCAGTTCAGGTTTGCTGGCCCGGGGTTCAAGCCCTATCTCCGGTTGTTTAACTTTTTTTCAGCCGTGAATTCGAAAGAAACTACTGAAATTACATGAACTTACGGACAGACAGACAGACGAACGGAGAGACGACGAAATTATTATGTTTGATTTGAAAGCTAAGAGAATATACTATAGTAAGCAACAAATTCTTTTTCGTTTTTTTACTCCCTTTCTTTTAACTCATAGCGTCAGCTTGTCTGCTTGTCGACTTATCTGCTTGTCTGTTGAAAAAACTTTGGATCGATTTTCAACCCTTTTCCCGTAATCCAATCGAGCTGAAACTTTGCAGCAGACTTGTGGCGACGATAAAAATGATCTAACAAATTTTCGTTTAAAAAAATTTAATAATTATAGTATAATTTTGGATTTTTCAAAATTTTAACGATTTATATATTGTTTAATTTTGGAGCCCGATGCGTGGAGTAGGCACGAAACCTGTTTCAATGAGAAAGGGAGTATAATAAAAATTTGGTTTTTGTGAATTAGTTTTTGTTTTTGTTTTTTTCTTTGTCATTGATTTTGTTGTTTGTTTTGTTGTTGTTTTAAGTCTTTTGAATACTTTTCCTTTTTGTAAAATCTATTTTGAAAAGTGTTAGACAAACAAAACCAATATTATATTAAAAATGATCTCAGATTTTAATGGCCGTTCAGATTCTTCCGTGTGTAGTTTTCAGGGGTTCCCTGACCGACGTTTCGGATGTTCTGCCTACTTTCGGCAAGGCATTGCAAGGTAATAGTTAATCTTAACATACTTGTCATAACACTTACTTGTCACATCAGCTCTGATGATGGACCCTGTAATGAGATCCGAAACATCGGTCAGAGAGGTCAGACATACATGGCAGAATAATGCATCAACATCAACACTTACTTGTCACATCAGCCCTGATGATGGACCCTGTAACGGGATCCGAAACATCAGTCAGAGAGGTCGGACATACATGGCTGAATATTGCAGAAAACTACACACAGAAGACAATATTATTCTAATTAACTATGAATAAAACACAATGTTTTTACTTCACACAATGACACTTAAATTAAATTAAAAAGACTTCCACAAAGTTACTCACAAAAATTTCAAAATATTATTAATGTTATTCTGCTTTATGTGAACCATCCTTTCATGAATTCTCCATAAAAGATATTTTATGGAGAATTAAACTTAAAATTAAATTCATAAATTACCTTTTTACTTACTTAGGTTTTTCTCCGCATGCTAAGAGGACAGCATCCAAGAGAATGGATGGGACAATATGCAGGAAGAACCACAATATCTTATACAAAATTGCACTCTGTGTAATCCAGACAGTATTGTACCTGCAGATTAAAGCATTTTTCGTAATCGTAACTCATGGCGTAATACCACTCCTAATTGTTCTTCCACATACATATAATGGTTCTTATTGTGAGAATAATAATGTCGTTACATAGTTTATTCATTACATAGAGAATAATAAATACAAGTTAGAATGTGCCTCTTCAAACAGGATCAATAAAGTATTTATATATGCTGATATTGATGACATAAATATTGATGAAATAAACCGTAATTGTGACAATGAATGGTGTTTAATTGTATTCATGATTGGTAAATGTGATTTAACTATCGGAGATATAGATTCTAGTGTATTTGTAATTTCTTGCCTAGTTATAAATAATTACAGTTATAAATCATTATTACAATCCCACACCAATCACATGATCACGGTGTATCTCAATATGTAGGTAGCAACTTAACCTACATTTTTACATTCAATTTTATCTAGGCACAAACAAAATAGTTCATTTTGTATATCCATTCACACGGTATAGGATTCCAGTAAGTGTATGAAAGCAAATGAAATGAAGAGAATTTCGCATGTTTAAAAATAATTATTTGTCAAATAGTGCCCATTTAACAATTGACAACTGTTCTTAAAAACATATTTGTATGTTTTGGAGCCGATTTTATCAATTTGTTTTTTTTTTTATTAATTTATGGTAATAGTTTGATTAAAGCATAGATTTTTTATGAAAATGTCTAGTTTGATTGGTGGAAAAATCAAAGATCTATGTTTTAAACAAACAATTTATATAAACAAAGTTGACACAAGAAACAATAGTTTGATTGGTGGAAAAATCAAAAATCTATGTTTTAAACAAACAACTTGATGCATCCGCGACCTGCATGTGACGTTCCGCATCGCGTCCTTTTTAAATTAGAATATAAGTTTTATTTTAAAATAGATTTAGGTAATTTTAAATTTCGCGCGGCACCACGGGTTACCACCCCGCACCGCCGGGGGTTGGTGGGGTGCCATTGCGGGTGGGGGGGGCTAAAATTAGTAATAGTGCTTTAGAATGTAAGGTTTAACTGTTTTTTTGTAACAAATGTATATAATAGTGCCAGAGTGTTTGAAATTCCCGCTCCACCTTCCTTGGCAAGGCATCTTATTGATAGACAAAGACAGATTAATTTAACCGAACTATCAAACTTATATAAACAAAGTTGACAACTGGCCCCTAGAAACATTTTTTCAAAGGCACAAAAAATTTTACTCTGTATAGAAAATCATTTACAAAAGTGTTTATCTCAATTTCATTAATTGTACAGGAGCAGTTTTGTTTTTATTCTCCTCATGTTTAAGGAGCATATATTCAAATTATTCAAAAAATTACCTTTACAAAACACAAACGAAAATTTGAAATTTTAGAAGCTGGTTCAAACATATTTGAAAATTTACTATTGTAGAATTTTGAAAATTTTGTGGCTTTTCTACTTAGATCTGCAATGAAAATGCCTTACCTATGCACATTTGTTTAGTATATTGTTGTCATTGTAAGTAAGTTAATTAAAATTATTTCTGTTATGTAATTAATAAATGAATCTCAAATATTTTGCCTGCTTTACTTAAAATATTTGGAAACCTACCACATGCATTCTGGTATAGGGACAGTGTGCCCGTAAGTCATTCCACCAAGCAATAATTTTTTCCACGAGATGACGTTATCTGGAGAAGGAACAAAGTTGTAAATAGGTGGTTCTTCAAATCTGAAAAATATATTTCAATTAACATTTTTCCCACCCGAAACAAACATTTTTGATCTGATTGATTGATCTCTTGTTATTTAATATAAATTTATGTATTTGAGAGCTAAACTCGTAAAAACTGGCAAACTGCCCAAGGATGTAAATATAAATCCAAGAAAATGATTTTTCCTAAGCCTGCCATGTTTTTAAGTGGCTTTTTTAACTTTTAGTTTTTTTACTCCCTTTCTTTTAACTCGTAGCGTCTGCTTGCTTGTCTGTCGAAAAAACTTTGGATTGATTTTTAACCCTTTTCCCGTGATCCGATCGAGCTGAAACTTTGCAGACAGTCTGGTGGCGACGATAAAAATTATCTTACAAATTTTCGTTTAAAAAAGAATAATTATATTATAATTTTGGATTTTTCGAAATTTTTTATTACTCCCTTTCGTAGTGTCGCCCGACTCGAGCCCAATGCGTGGGGTAAGCGCCAAAACTGTTTCAACTAGTAAATGAGAAAGGGAGTATAATAAAAACTTTGTTTTTGTGGGTTAATTTTTTAAGGTTAATTTAACCCACTGTATGTCGTGTTTACACGACACAAGTTTGGAACGGATTAAAATACTCTCACCAAGCAGACAACTGTTGTACTTGTAACACTCGTGCATAAAGCATTCAATAGCAAAACTATTCTAGACAGGCATGCAATACATACCTACTGAAAACATTAGTTGTAATCTTAGTAAGCCTGGAAATATTTTCCTTAAAAATTACCAATATCCTATTGTTATAAAATTTGAGCTTTCTCTAAGAAGTACATTTTATAAAAGTTAATTAGTTGGTATTTACTTGGTATTTCCGACTTTCCAGGCAGCAACTATCATCGCATTAATACACAGGTCAGCTGGTACCAAGATTGCGGGGTAGTTGTCATTTGCTTTAACTGCTCTGTGAAAAAAAAAATCATGTTATATTAGTTTTTTCACTCGCACAACTCAATGAAAATAGTAAATGGTGTACTTACTTTATGATACCATATCCTATGCCCACAACAAATCCAGTGGGTCCATACAAGTTATCAACGTAACCAGGAGCGGCAGAAGTACTAGTCGTTCCAACAACTGAAATACACCAAATAATTGTGAACTTAAATGTTTCATTCATACATCAATTCACATCATATTTGTGGAATGTAATTATAATGCAGGGATGAGTAATTGATTAAAAACCTACCAACTCTTACAACCACTTTATAAAATAGATAATCAGACTCTAGCTTTGGTTCTGACTCAAAGCAATTATGTCATGAAGTGTAAGTACCATAACCCAATGGCGCGACAGAACGTGGCTGGCCGCGCCACTTTATAAAATAGATAATCAGACTCTAGCTTTGGTTCTGACTCAAAGCAATTATGTCATGAAGTGTAAGTACCATAACCCAATGGCGCGACAGAACGTGGCTGGCCGCGCCCGTTTTTTCCTTTGCATACATTTTGTATTGAAAAGTGCTGTCCTGACCTAACCACTTTTTAGCCCACTGCCGTGGCCAGCACTTTTTAATACAAAATATATGAAAAGAAAAAAATGCACGAGACAGAACGCGGTTGGCCGCGCACGCCTGGTTGCTCCAGTGGGTTGTGGCACTACACTTAGTTCATAATAAGAACATCATTTTTTTATAATCAAAGTTAGCTGATTTCTGATGACTTCTAATGTGATTCTGCTTAAAATACCATAAACGGCACATAACAATGGAAAATGTATGAAGAGAAATATTATTTATTTAATTATTTAATAAGTGTACATATACATATATATATATCTAGATATATATATATATTATATATATATATATATATAATGTTTTTTTTAATATTAGCTAATGATAAACAATGTATCATTAACTAAATAAAGATATATAAAAAAATAAATCGACGACTACCATGTAATAAAGATTTTATGAATTGCCTATAATATTTTTGGTCTGATTTGAGGCAATTTCTTTTTCTATTTTTTCATTGATTGATATATCTTTTGTTATCTGTATTATAGTCAATCTTGTCGATTTTTTGTCTGTTAATTTATTTTATAATCAAAACAGGTCCATAACAATCACCATCAAAATTCATAGAGGACAATGTATAGGACATATTTATTGATACAATGTGTACCTCAGAAATTAAGTTGATTTGAATATTGAGGGAAGGAGATGGAAAGAAAGCCCTACACAAAAACACGTTTACATGTAAAACTTAAAAAGATCACACATCAATATTATAATGTATGATGCAAACACAAACAGCAAGTTATTTCAGAAAAAATAATTATAATAGTGTAAGAAAAGATATCTTTTAATAAGAGATTTCAGAACTGATCAGTTAAAAAATGTAATAATTCAGGTCCTGTTACCTATTCCCGGTCTAAATACAGCCACAGGAATTCCTTGCGCTTCTTGTCTCACTACCTCTTCTGCAATGGCCTTTGTGAATGTGTAAGTATTGGGCCACCCCTTCAATAATCTGTTGAATAAACCAAAGAACTAAAGTAGTGAAGACATCATACTACCACATAACTATTTATAAAAAATAATCATATCGGTACATACATAATTTTAGTCATATTTCAACATCTTTTAAATTTTATGTTACAGATGTGTGCATATGTACAAACTAGTACATAATCGATTAAAAATTAAAACAATAAACAGAAAACATTTAAGAACCTTTGAATGATGCACTGAAAAAATATAACCGTAACCGGGACTCGAACAGAAATTTGAAAATTTCTATGTTATTTTCCAAGTCAGTTTCTGTTTTTTTCTATTGGAATTTTTCTTTTTAATACATATGATGTTTCTCAAAAATCTTTGAGTAGACTAAGAGGCCAGCATATTAACATGGATTAAAGTAATCATTCGTAAATATCATTGTTTTTATGAAAGATTAGGTAGGTACTTTGGGGTTGTGGTATTGGTGGAAAATGCAATAATCGTTGGTTTAAATGAAAGATTACTATAAAACAAGTTGATACAACCGGCCCTTAGTATTTTTATAAGACTGGCTGAAAATAAAACTCTGCAGTGCATGTTTAATAAAAATACCTTATTGAATCAAAATAAACAATGAAATCGTGTTTTATAAATCTCATTTTCAGTTATGTTAAAAGTAAAATTACATATTTTGGCAGAAAGTTGATAAACTTAAAGAACGGTCGGCATATTATAACTACTAAATTATTTTTCAATTATTGTGAATTAGTGCAAAATAAAGTATGTATGCATTTATTTACAGTCTTTCTTTTAGTCTGTAATGCGTTTGTTATTGCCTGCCCAACATAACTTGGCGTGCGGCAAGATTGGAACTAAAACCCGCCCCCGCCTGCACCCGGCGGTAACCCCTTGCCCTGTAATTCAGTACAATTCTGTATTTGCTCGGGAGCTATGACATCTTGATTACCAATATACACTGAATTATTATGTCCAAAACGACCAAAACAGTCCGGGGTGGTGCAAGAACAATTGCCAATGAAGTATTAAAGTTTTGCAAAGCTGAAAAAGCAAATAATGGACCGATATTACCGTCTGACAGTTTGACAGATACCCGACCAAATTTATATTGAAGGCCCTGACACTGGTCACCGGACATTCAGTACATTATGTATTGTGTAATAAATTTACAACCTGGCAACTTCTGTTTCGCGACAGGGGCGCCCTCCCTCGCACGCCAAGTTATAGCTAAACTTACGCTGGAGTAATGGTGTCCATTGTCTTGTCATCACCCTGGTATTTGGCCAAGGCAAATGCTGTCTCAGGAGTCAGGCCCGGAGAGTAGAATTCCTCATCTGCACCCAGAGTGGTTCTTTCACAATGAGAAAAGGCAGTAGACACGTACACCAAGGACTGTAAATCAGTGGAAACCAATGAGAAATAAGAGTAATGAAGAATAAACTCGTGTATTCCTCGATTATTCACATAAGTGTGTGCATAAAACTAACGCATTTGAAAATCATTTCTGGTGCCTAAAATTTGATACATGGTCCCTCATACAACTAATATAATATTACCTGTGAAAGTGGGAGACAGTAAAATTTCGTTAATTCGAAATTCAAGGGACCCAAAAAAAAATTGTATTATGCGGAAACCCGTTAATTCAAAATTCAAGTTACAAAAAAAAAGGAAATCGCAATTTGGTCGCGAAATTCGCCAACCATCGCCAAACATTTATGAAAAAGTATTTTTGCATATTTCAAGAAATAATTTTGAAAATAGAATACATATTTATTAACCCTTTACAACCGGAGAGCATATTTTTGTTTTTTTGTCATATGAATTATATATTCTGATTGTTTAGGGTCCAAAGAACATAGAAAAAATATTTAAAAAATAACGTGCCCTTGGTTAACTGTCAAAATAACCCACACGATCGTGACGATCAGGAATAAATTGACATCGTCGCGAACGTGACTTCCAAGGAATATGTTAAAAACTAAAAGGAATTACTTATTTAATCAACTGAGTTTTATTTTTTATTCAATAACTTAACAATGTTATTAACAGCCTTTATGTATTTGTACTTATTTATCTAAAGTTCAATATGACATCTATCAAAATATACGTACCTACTTACTTAACAAATAAACGACGTAGCATAAAGGAACAAATTGAGATCAACAAGTTAAATATATAAATTTGTATAATAAATCAAATGACTAATTATAGTTCTTTGTATGGTAAAACTTAAAGCAATCTTTTCCTCGCGAAAGGCACAAGTAGACGTTGCATTTTATACAGCGAATTTTACTGCGACTGGTGCATGATTCTAGCCTGCAGGAGCGTGGAGCCGATAACTCATCAAAAGTAGGTAGATGATCATAACCGTCGTATCTTTTGGCATCAGAAGGTTTAGGTGGCATATATTTTTTCTTTACTGGTGGCTGCTCATCCTCGGTGTCGCCATCGTGATTCAGTCGCCGGCTACGGGCTGGTGTATTCAACCAAGCATCTGCTACTTCCATTTTAAAATCTAGAAGCGCTAATATTTTATTTCTCGGAAGCTTATTAGCCTTACAATCGATTTGATACTTCCGCCATGCGTTAACCACGGCCAAGTCAAGAAAGTGTATAATTACTTTGAGAGTCCACTTTTTAGTTTTTATAAAAGCCTGATAGTATTCCATCATTTGGTCCAAGACATCCACCCCACCCATGTGGTTGTTATAATTAGTAATTACTCTCGGAGCGGTGATATCCTTGTAGGATTTCGTTTGCTTATCCCATCTTTTTACAAAATCAGTTTGTTCAGCACCAGTACAATTAGAGACAATCAAAACAGATTTGTTGTCTTTCCACTTTACCAATGAAACCGGATCTCTAACAAACTGCTGACTTTCGCCACGAAACATAGCCCTATCCTTCTTAAATTTTACCGCTGCTCTATCGGGGATCCTGTTCATCATTATAGTACCAGTACAGTGCAAGATCCGTCGATTCATCTCCTCTACTAATGGAACCGTCGTAAAATAACGATCGTGGTACACGCAGCTACCAGGTGGAATAGTCTTGATCAAATGCAGAACAACTGATGGGCCAAGACCTAAATTCATATCCCCAATCATGGTTTTGGCGCCTTTATAAATCTCGAAATCGACCATGAGGCCATCGCTAGTAGTAGTGACGAAATTCTTTAGTCCTGTTGGACGTGGTTTATTTTTAACGACTTGCCTCAGAGGACATCGCCCTGTGAAAGGTATCATCTGTTCGTCAATACTAAAATATCCACATACCCTCTTCAACTTATAACAGGTATCCCGAACTCTGTCGATGATAGGTTGCACTTTCCAAAGTGGATTAGGAGGAGAATTGTTGTTTCGTGGTGGCGGCGTATCGGAATCGACAATTGAAGAAATCGGTCTCATACTGTTTGAAATTAATGGCAGCTTCGTGGACGATCGCCAATACATTGGTAAACGAGGGTATGGGATTACGCCCATAATCAAGTGGACACCAAACAACTTTGCTATTTCTTGTGAAGTAGTTTTAAGCTCTGTTCCTTTTTTGCGAAGGTGGTAAGTATTAGAACAATGAGCAGCAAGTTCAAAAAATTCTTCTTGAAAGTAGTCCTGAATATACTGAGTAGGGCTTCTTACCGGGCCCGAGGGTTGGCATGGATAGTTATGTTCCTTGTCATTGAAAATAGTTTGCTTCCATGTAGCAGTACGCCTGGTAGACACATTTTGGGAAATTGGTGCTCGTGGTGTTAGAAGAAGCTGAGGATGGACTGATGACGGTGGTCCTACATCTGGCTCTGAAATGGGTTCTTCATTTTCCTGGTCAAGTACATCTTGAAAGTGAACAGGGTCGAAGTCATTTTCACCATCATCATGAAGCTCCTCAATGTCAGAGTCATTTCCATCTTGTATAAGTTTCAAAATATCTTCGTCCCCCAAAACTTTACCTAAAAACAAAAAAAAAACAGAAGTGTAAACTTAGGTACAGCGAGAAAAACGATAGTTAGAAATGGTGGTTTTTAATAGTAAATATTGCAATAAAACCCGAATCATCACGATCGTGACGATCCATGTTTAAAAGATTCTAGGCAAAAAAAAACACCATTATTTACGTTACAGACGTGTTATCCTATTGTTTGTTTATCACCGTAAGCAATAACAATAAAAACAATGAACATGTAATGTAAAATGTAAGAAAATAATGTACTTACGTGATCGCGCACCCTCGCCAAAATACACAGACATCTCTAGTAACGGTCCGCTGGCCGCTGGCAGGTTACAACAAGTCGATATTTTGTTTAAATTAACGGCAAACCTTCGCACGACCATGTGAAGCCGGCTGCACTCACAAAAACGAATCTGCTTCACGCCAAAAAAAATTATTTCTCGATCGTCACGCTCGTATAGAATCGGTTGTAAAGGGTTATGCTAATGCAAAGATCGCGACATTTCTATATATATTTCGGATATATAAAGTATTCAATAATAACATATTACAAAGGAAATTGAACATTTAAACAACACAAACACACAGCAGAAGAGGAATTTAAAAAGTGAAAAACAATTTCAAACACGATCAGGTATGATAAATTAGCGCAAACTAAAACTATTTGTGTATATAAGGCAACCGAATATAGAAAGATAGAAGAATGCATGCATAGGATTCCATAATTTTAGGGATTGCGACATAATATGTTTTGATAGATAAATTAGGATTCCATGAAATACATAAAGGACCCCCTGACACTAGTGTATACGACATACGACACGAGTGCGCGTGATTAAAAAATAGTTTTTTGTAATTTGTTAAAAAAATGTAATTATGTGACTTAAAATACATACCTACATATTATATTGATGTACGGCGCAATTCGAATTATGAATGGCTGTCAACTATGAAACCAACTTTGGAACTAGTGTTTTAACAATTTTGGGACTAGTGTTTTAAAAATTTTTAATTATGGCAAATTTCGGATTATTGGGGTTCGAAATAACCGCATGTACTGTACTGCTCAAGTGCAAGACTATCATCACCTTTCCAGTGCAGAATTTATGTATAAACTACACAAGTTATAGCTTAGGGCCCCCACTTTCTTGGGGGCCCCCCAAAAAAATTGTCCGAGTAAGCAATTGTCACATTTACTTAAATATACTACAGCATTATTTGTCCCAATGCCGCATGTCTGGGACGTCCCATTCATCTTCATCAATTTTTTTTAGTGCGTCTTTTCGAAGAACAAAACGCTATTGTGCCTAGTTTTGAGATTGTTTCTTAGTATGATGGTTGCAAATTGCTATGGAGAAAGATCTTTTTCTCAGCTGAAGAGGATAAAAAATTAATTTAGAACAACAAAGAACCATTCCCGTTAGCAGTTGGAGTTTGTTTGATTTTTAATTTTTTGGTCCTAATTGGACATTTTTACAATAAATTCATTCACACTATTGAACTTGTACAGATGATATATGGCATTGTAAATTATGGTAAATAGATTTGTTAATTTATTTTTAAAAACTCAAATAGGTTCTGTTACAGAAAGATTCAGTAGTGTAATTGGAAAAAAAGAATGATTCTCACCTTCAAATGATCCATTTTTTTACAAAGTGAGACAATGTCTGCAGTGCCTTGTACATTGATCTTAATGGCTGTCTTGAGTTTCTCATCAAACCTACAGAAAACGAACAGTTAAATATAAATCAAAATAAACTTGGCTATGAAAAAATTATGGACAATGAATCAATCAAAAGTATGCAAAAACCTGCATTAACAGTGGGATCTTATATTCCTCAAGAAGAAAATGATGGTGATAAAACTTTTCAAGTTTTACCACCACTTAAAATATTAAGCACAGGAATGCGTGAGGTGTCGATCACGCATTTACTCATGATAGCTGCATATTATTGTCATGTGTAAATGCATGATCGGCACCCCACACACTCGCATTACGGATTGGCAGTCAATGTGTTAATGAAAGTCTTTCAACAGCAAAAACATTATTTGAATTGTATGAAAGCTATGATGAAGTTGATTACAATGAAGTGCTGCAAATAAATAAGAAAAATAAAACAAAAATAATGCTATTAAAAAAGCAAACAAAAATCATGTTATTTTAAATTAAATTAAACACAAATACATTAGGTTTAAATCACTATATTTTTGGAAACACCAACTACAAACTGAACATCACAAATTCAAATATGTTCAATTCATTTGGCAAATAATTACTGTTGAATGAAAGTGTACTCATGTACGCGCGGTAGAAGTTATACTTCTTTGGCGTGATTGTGATAATTAATATTTACATATTGGTTAAAAATGTATATGTTAATACAATATTACAATGTCTAAGGAGATTATAAATATAACTGATAACACTTGAATGTAGTTAAATTATCAATATTTGTTATTGAAGTGGTACAAATGTAACTATTGGTTTGTGATAGCTAAAATAAGAGATTAATGCCTTCAAATCAACGTCTCACAATCTAAAGACATATGATGCGACGAATCAAAAAACATGTTCATGTTTTATCGACTTTCATGTTTTATCGATTTTCGGTTCCGTAATCAAAAGTTTCAAAACCATACAACTTTGACTGCCGCATTGAAAGTCAAATGAATTAATGTGTTTTTTGTTTTTAAAATGAATATATGACAATTATGTTGTTTTTACAAAAACATTGACAATAACATACACACCTAAAATTGTAATCCAATAAACAGTTCTACTTTTCAATTCAATAATCAATCATTTGTCAACTTTTGAATTGAGCATCTTTATGATTAGTACCTACTCGATTCAAGATGGTCGACAATACATTATTTATATTACTGGAACACTAATTTCATGTGAATAAATTTTGTCAGTTTAATGCATTTCGTGGTCTCGCATTTCCACTGCAATGAAAATTTTACCCTAAATGCGCCAAAAGAAGATAACTTCAATAATAATTATTATGAATATTTTGAGTATGTCCAAATTTTTCAGAACAGAACTGGATTGTTTGTCACAGGGACATCAATAACCAATTAATGTATATTATAGTGTGTGTAATGTATATATGGGTGGCCATAGGACTTACGACCTATTGTACGGTTGGCTTAAGTGATCACTTTACACAAATGTAACGTTCGCCATTCCACCCATGATAGAATACCATGTCTATTAATTTTTTGGAAGTTGTTTATCTATTAAATTTTTGCGCCAAGTTTCACATGTGAGTTCTACCCAAAAAAGACTTCTATACCTACTCTCCCTTGAAAAAATACAGTTTCGTCTCTGTGAGACATCTATAATATACATTAATTAATAATTATTATTATTATAAATTAATATTAAAGAAATAATTATTACGTTTGATGTTATAGTTTTTGTTTTGTTGTATATTTGTTTATCTTATGTTTTTGTAAATGTAATTTGAATTGAGTTTGGTTTTCAATTATCTATTATTTCTATGGACAATCGGTGTTTCACTGTTATACTACTCATCTATAGGTATCTTGCTCCAAGCTAGATTTTTCACCATAAATAATACATTTATTTGAGGATATTTAAAAATGTTAAAGAATTTGAGGGCTCACCTGACGGTGGCTGCGCAGTGGAAGACCACATCCACCATCTCGATCAGCAGATCTCTGGTGCCTTGAGACATCCCCATGTCTGGAACCCCCAGCTCACCTTCCACTGCTTGAAGTCGCGACGACCATTTCCCTGGTAAACTTTCAAATATCTGCAGAATATAGGCAACATTTTTATTTTTATTCATTTTATTCAACACATATAGACCATATACATAGGTGTTGAAGTAGTCTAACGTAATGTTCTATATTTAAAGTGGACTAACCTTAACCAAAATTGCAAATGGATAACTACAGTAGGCTCTTGTGGATCAATAAATCCTTACCACAGGACCGTGTGAGAAAATATATCAATGATTTCTAATATGTAATAAAATATAGATAGGCATAGTCATTTTTTGTCTAAAGAGATGACTATAATATAAACATTTATTATGATTTATAATTATTTTAATAGTATATGTATGTAGAAATATATTAAAACTAATCACAGGTTTTTTTAGCTTTTTATATGTTTTATGCTTTGGATTCATGTTGTTTGGTAATATATAATGGAAGGTGCAACAATTTAATTTCCGAATAGTATTAATGTATCATAGAGTTTTTGTGTTTGGTATATTTAAAAGGCACTGAAGGCACAAAGATTTTCTAATATAACAGATATCCAACAGAATATTAGGTAGTACTCAACAGTATTCTGGAAAACGAATTCCAGGTTTACTTCCAAAAATGGAACTGCTGTCTTAATGAGTGGATACATACACACACAATGAGAGTACTTTGAAGGAAACAGTGGCGGTTTAAACACTAGTATATAGTTCCACATCTTTATTTTTTAATGGTGTGTTCTGGGTATGGACATGGGTAATACTATAAGTACTCATATTCTGAACTTATTGGTATCTGAGTATATTTAAATCAGAGTGTAATGAGGTTTCCTAGATTGTATACTTTATGTTATATCATCTTTAAAATATTATATAATATATATATGTACACACATATTTATAAGTAGGGACCACAGAGTATAAAATTGTACAGAGATGAACCAAACCCCTTCTCGAAGAGAGGAGATTGGATTGGGATTGCTTATATTTAAGACACATTATTAAATTTTTTATTCTTATATAATTAAATAACCTAGTAATGAAAAAGTTTTTTTACAATAGGCATTTTTTTTAATTTCGTACCATCTTGAGTCTATTCAAGTAAAAACGTCTTTTGTAACAAAGAGCGTTTTATTTGCTAAGACATTATACTTTTTAAGAGTATTTAGTTTGACCTTTTCATAATTGTTCCATAAAATTTACAAGCCGAAGTAATATTTTTAAACAAGTCAAAGTATTGGAACCAGTTGTAGAATCAGTCCATATGCCAATAAATTTACGTACGTTCATGTCTATACATTTTGGTGGTCTGTGTTAGATACATAATACATATTTCATTGGTTTTCATACTTGACATTGGAGAAGTTCTTTCATTCTTTCATCAGCTGACACTCCATTCTTCCCCCTCAACAGAACGAAGATGGTGTCCAGCTCTGGGCATGAGTGCAAGAGTTTCTCTATCAGAACTGAAAGATAAAACAAACAATTTCTGTTAAACTCTTTTGATTATTTTTTGGCTTGATATATTAGTGTGCTCATGATGCTACATTTATTTATTTATTTGTTCACACCTATTATAGGCTTTTACTTACAAAAATTTTATAATACACAAATACATAAATATGTATATAAAAAATATCTAGTATAAGCAGTACATATGTGATATAAAAGCAAAGGCATCAGTATCCAAAAAATTAAATAAATATTTTGAATGCAGTAACCGAGGCTTACTAATTTAAAATGTACTGAATTCTATATTTTATGTATCTATCCCTTCCAAAATCATGTTTCCTGTAAATGTATAGGCTATTTTTCCTATGAAATCTCAAATGCAGTACATTATAAATAAGTTATCCTCGATGACTGCATTCAAATTTTTGTGGATATTGCTGCCTTTGCTTTTATACCCCACATATAAGATATAAAAATATAAAGTCAAATTACATATTACCTATATAAGAAAATATAAAAATATTACATAACAAGAGGTCTCTTTAAGTGTTAACTTTAATTTCAATTTTCAACAAGATGGTCATTGAAAATGTTAACCATATAACCTGTCTTTAATATTTTGCTGATCACAGATTTTGACTGGTACTTAATTAGTTCTGGAATTGCGGCAACAAAAGGTGATCGCGATATGATCGTTAATTGTATACACTACAGTGTGGATGGTGTGCGTTCTGTTGGGGCTGCGGTCGTGGCGGGGCCCGGCGAGGCCCCCGTTCCAATACCACTCCGGCAACAGTACGGGAGTGGTGTTGGGATGGGGTTTATTGTTTTGTCAATTTAATGCACAAAATACAAAAATGACGCTCGAAGGAGAAAACGAGAACACAAAAATCTATGCTTCAAATAAACTTTTACTTGATACTTGATACAACTTAATACAACCGGGCCTTAGTTATTACCTTATCTTCGTTTTTAAAAATTAATTTCATTTTGACAGATTTATCTAAGTTATATTTTTATTGCACTACTCTTTTTGTAAATTAATAATTCTTCTTTGTAAAAGCCCTAAGGGCATATAAATAAATTAACTATTCTAATTTCGAATGTCCGTCTCTCAGTAACTTGCTGGAATTATAACAATAACATTGATTATTACTAGACGCTAAAGAGGCCCGAGTATAACACGTCAATCAGCGCGTGGCTCATGCTACACACAAGGGTCGTTAGTAATTCTTATTATGTCTCGTGATTTTTCACGGGCTCACGGGTAGTAAAAAAATAAAGCACCTCCCTTCACGTTTGTTGAATTTCAGACTTCAAAATATTACTCCATTTACCAATGATAATCATCATGTTTGAGTTTGTCAGTTGAATGAATTAGAATCTCTATTGATAGAATAAATATTGATAATTTAATGCCTTCTGTTTGGCTAAATTTCAGAATACAGTAAAACCCCGTTAACTCGAATCTCGATAATTCAATATTCGCCATAATTCGAAATTTTTAAAACTTGCAAGTCCCAAAATGTAAATTTCATAGTATATGAACCCCGATAATTTGAAAACCCCTGTAATTCGTAATACGAAATATTTTTTAGTCCCTTGCGCTATAAATCAATACATTTTAGTTCACGTAATTCGATTTCTTATTATATTGAAAAAAATATTTCGATTTTTTCCGCAAGTGAAAACAACAAATATGTCAATAACGGGTACTTAATAAGTAATAGAAATGTCGCAATCATTTTATTAGCATAATAAACTTTATTTTAACAATATTATTAACAGTATTATGTTAATAAAATTAGAAGGTCAACACAGCTGGCACTTCTTTTAGGAATCTTATTTTTTTAATTAAACCAAAATATGTTACATAGTATTTAAAATGTTAATTTTTTTTCGAAAAAGTTATTACTGACGCCTACCTTATTATTTCACGTAGGTATTTATTAATGATTGTTTTTCTAATAATTGTGGCGGAAAAAAAAGCGGCAAGAAAGGAATGAAGAAGCTTTCCATAAATTCAAAGATATCTAAATATTTCCGATCATGGCCATCCAAACATCCAAAGGTGACGAAATGGAAACAAAAAAGATTTTTTCGCAAGGGAGAATTGCAAGTATGTATGTATTTTAGTAAAAGAAATGTCCCGCTCTCTGCAGTAACAATAAATATTTCGTTTTAAAATGATTTCTTGAAAAAAGTAACCCATAAAAACCAAGTTTTTATTATACTCCCTTTTTTTGTAAAATATAACAACAATTAAAGACGACTTAAAACATATAACATAACATTAAACTTACAGTAATTTAATATATTTCTAAAATGATGTTTTGAGATGTCAGATGTTTTGAGCTTTGATAAGACACTTCATACTTTGAAGATTAAATTCAAAAAACATTTGTCAGTCAATTTAGATTTTCGACATTCGTAGTACCTATTGTATACTGACGGAGTAATTCAAATTTAGAAAATATTCCGCGACGTTATCGGGCGATCGGGCCGCGGTTGCTAGTAATCAAACTTTTCTAATGATTCCAATTTGAAAAAACCAATAAAATTTACAAAAATCCGAAATTATACAATAATGATTAATTTTTTTAACGAAAATTTGATAGATCTTCTTGATCGTCGCCACGAGTCTGCTTGCCAAGTTTCAGCTCGATTGGATCACGGGAAAAGGGTTAAAAATCGATCCAAAAAAATTTCGACGGCAAGCAAGCAGATGCCGCGAGTTAAAAAAACGGAAGTAAATATATGTAAAAATACACACGATTTTTCATGAGTTTTGCGATTATTGCCGAATTTTTATTGGTAGGTACCTACCTTGAATTTCGAATTGACGAGTTTCTACTTTAGGTATAAACTCAATCTTTCTGATGCTTTCAGAAATATTAGGTCCTTACATATGAAATTGGTGTTTAGTATGGGAGGAACATAAAGCCGATTTTTTTTTATTATAATATATTTATTTAATCAAAGTATGTACCATTGCTATCTATGCACTTTTGCCATCTCATAGGTAGTTCATCGATCCCTTTACTAAAAAAACCATTCGGACGGGTATCAATAAAATCTTTGAAGGCGGTTTGGACTGCCCCATCGGAGTTGAATTTTTTCCTTTGCAAGAAGTTATCCAAATTTCGAAAAAAATGGTAATCTGTTGGGGCAAGGTCCGGAGAGTACGGTGGATGTCTTAGACATTCCAATTGAAGCTCCTCTAATTTGGTAGCCGTCTGTTGAGCAGTGTGTGGTCTAGCGTTATCATGAAGCAGCAGTGGCCTAGAGCGATTAACCAGCCTCGGTTGTTTAGCAGCTAGCTTTTCCATCATGGTTTGCAGTTGCTGACAATAGACATCTGCCGTAATCGTCTGGCCAGATTTAAGAAAGCGGTAGTGAACGACACCAGCACTAGTCCACCAAACGCTCACAAGTAACTTTTTTGGAGTCAATTTTCGCTTGGGCATGGTTTGGCTGGTTCGGCAGGGTTCAGCCATTGCGATGAGCGCTTCCGATTATCGTACAGGATCCACTTTTCATCACAGGTAATGATTCGATTAAAAATCCCTTCATTATTGTGCCGGTTGAGTAATGCAACGCAGCAGTCAACGCGCGTTTGTTGATTTGCTTCACTCAATTCGTGAGGTACCCACCTTTCAAGCTGTTTCACCTTACCAATTTGCTTCAAGTGGATTAAAACAGTTTTATCACTAACACCGCAGTCTGCAGCTAACTCGGATGTGGTTTGTGATGGATCCGCTTCCACAATAGCCTTCAATTCTTCATTATCAACTTTGGTCTCCGGCCGTCCACGGGGCTTATTCTGCAGGTCGAAATTTCCAGAACGAAAACGTTGGAACCAAAAACGCACTGTGTTTTCTTTTGCGGCACCGTCGCCATACACATCATTAATCCTTCGAGCCGTTTCTGCAGCACTGGTGCCACGGTGGAACTCGTACTCGTAAATAACGCGATATTTCAAGTTTTTCATTTTGTAAACTGAGTGACGCAAAGAAAAAACAATTGAGGAAAAAACAAATGAATTATAATTTTCAAAACACAAATACATGAGTAAATAGCTGTATAAATTTGGATTTGGAATTCCTAACCAAAGAGAAGATATTTGAGATCAAATTTGCCAGTACGGCAAAACGCCAATTTCATATGTAAGGACCTAATATTATTAAATGGACACCATACATAATAATTTAAAATAGGGATGGGTAAATGAAAGAAAAAATATCGATATATATCGAATCGACATTTTTAAAAAGTATCGAAAATAATCGGTATACATTGCGAAAAATATATCGATATATCGGAAAAAAATATCGATATTTTTTACCCATCCCTAATTTAAAACTCTCATTAGGGCGCCGAGATGCGGACCTCGAAATGATGGCCCGGGGGCCTGGCGACCCTGGACGTCACGCTAGGTCACCTGTGGCGGTGTGATCTCCAGAAATTTACTTACGCAGTCTGTAGGCGAGGATCGCGGAATCAGCTGTAAACATGAACACGTTTGGCATTGACCCAGTCAGCTTTCGAGGACAGCGCCTGTGTTCCAAGAACTGCTTACTTTTAAATTTAAACCAAAAATGATAAAATCATTTAAAAACCAAAAGCGATTTTAAAAAGTATCTTTCGATTTAAGGATAATAAAGGATTTTTATTTCTCCATTTCGTAATATAACATCTTATTTATTCATCATTATTTTTACATCCAAAATATTACAAGGTTTACGACTCAAGTTAGGTTGTTAACAAAGACGGAAGGTTGAGTGTGCACAACAAGAAAATTAAACGGAATGGTTCACATTAAACACTAAAATATTGTAATATAAGATAGCGTACCGTTCAAAACACGCGCTTACTTTCAACTTACTGGTGCCATTTGAAATGTTCGCGCCTGGTTAAATACTTGAGTATTTAAAAATTATATTAGGTACTACCTCATCATATAAGGGAGCGTCCATTAACTACGTAGCCTGTTCAAAGGGGGGGTTGGGGGGGGTAGGTTGAATACTTCGCTGGGCTACGTGATGGGAGGGGGGGGGGGTCAAAGTTGTGCCACGTAGTTTTTTCCTTTATTTTATTTGGCATATACAGTATAACACTACGTTTCAAACTAATTTTAAAATTAAAATCTGTCGACATTGATGACAAAGCTAGATACTCTTCATAATTTATGTCAACGACATCTTCAAACTAAAATTGATCGAAAAAATTATATCATACGCTGACGACACTGCTGTCATTGTAAATTGACATGACAGCAAACGAAAAAAATAATAACATTAACACTTTAAAAATCTGGTTCAATAATAATTTACTCTCGTTAAACTCAGAAAAAACCAATAGGTTTGTGTAAGAATTAACATTAAAAATACAAAAATATCACCCAATATAAAAATTATTATCCTAGCTCTTGATCAATGTTCCTCCTAAGGTTCTAACCCTCTTCTTTTTGCTTCCCTTGTTTCTACTAACTACAGGCAAAACTCATACTTGTGGCAAACTAGCAATAAATTTAATGCACTCACAAAAAAGTATAATTTAGACTTATTTCAAAATAACTCTACCCATGTGCGACGCTTGCTTTCCGATCCATTTTTCAAATAAAATATATGTTATTAGTTTCCACTAAATCAATTATATATATTTTCATCAATATACTATATCATATATATATGTAGGCACACCTCGTAAATACGATATTTTGTCACTACCAGTGAGAACCTGTAAATTGGCTTTTTTATGTTTCACATTCTTTGTATTTACTTAATAGCTGTTAGTTGTTGGTTTTCCGAATAAATATAAATAAATATAAAAGAATATAAATAAAAATAAAATATAATCGTAAATAAATAAAAAAGAAATTAAATATCTCAGTGTTATAATAGATCAACAACTAAAATGGCACAATTGCATTAATGAATTGGTCAAAAGAGTGAGAAAATGCATATATAAATTTATATTCATAAAAAACATTTAACCGTAAACAATTGTCCCCAAAACCCAATACTGTAATATGGCATTATTGGGTAGGGAGAGGCGTACGATAACGTAATGAACCCACTCAAAGAACGATTATCAAAGTGATTTTTAAAAAATCAACTTTCCCAACACAAACAGTCTTCTCGAAATTTCCAGTTCCGAAATAAGAAAATGTTTACCAAAAAATTCTATTCTAAAAATAATTAAAGAAAATATTTATTAAAAAATTTAAACAAACACGTCTTTAAGATCTTTATATAATTTCAAAATGTAACACCAAACAATGTCAACAAAATTATATATATTTACGAATAAAGAATTTCAGAAATTAAGAAAATTGATCCCAGTTATCAAACAAATAAAAAAACTAAAATAAAAACAATGTTTTTATTATACTCCCTTTCTCATTTGTATTGTTTCCAATTTGAAATTCTATCAAAGTATTCCTCTTGCTTTAAGTTCATGTGGAAAATCTATTCCATGTATATTATTATATTATCATTTAAGCTTATAGAATATTGAAAATAATTGTATTGTATTGAAAGTAATAATTGGTATAGGGGGGCACGGTGTCGGCGAAACCGTCTGATCGGACCCATGGCTAGAGTCAAACTAGTTGAAACAGGTTTCGCGCCTTCTCCACGTGTCAAGCTCCTTTCTTATTTGTATGGTTTCCAATTTGAAAAAAGCCGTTAAAATTTCGAAAAATCCAAAATTATACTATTATTACATTTTTAAACGAAATTTTGTTAGATCATTTTTATAGTCGCCACGAGTGTGCCTGCAAAGTTTCAACTCGATTAGATCACGGGAAAAGGGTTAAAAATTGATCCAAAGTTTTTTCGGCAGACATGCAGACGCTACGAGTTAAAAGAAAGGAAGTTAAAGGAACACCACAAAAAACACAATTAAATTAATTAATTTTTTTAAATATATGTATACAAAATATGTAATCATATAAAGGTGTAAGTCCCTCTCCTAGCAGAAGAGTTAAGTCTCTTTTTGGAGAGGTACAGCGAGTAAAATCTGTGTATTATTTGTAATTTTAATATACTAGATATAATAGACTAGAATAAAATAAAATATAATAAATTGTAAATTATATTTAAAAATAAAAATAAATAAAAAATATATTATTACCAAGTAAGACCTAGTAGTAGTGTTGAGATTTTATCTAGAGATAGATTCAGAGATTACCGCTTCCGATTGGTCGGTCTGAGCCGTGCACATGACATTATTTTGACAGCGAAACTCGACACTCAAAAGTCACCTAGACCGAAGATATTTATAACTATTTATTCTGAAGTCAGTCACTAAAACAGAAGGTCTCGAATCACAGACTTTTATTGTGTAAGTATTTTTTTAACCTTTGCAGGGGATTCTAATTCACCGAACGGACGAATGAAACATCAACAGTCCACGGACAGACATTTGACGTGATAATCTCGAGACGAAAATCTCGTAAAAATCACATCCATTGACACGGGTCAAATGATTATTTTTTTTAAAGATATTTACATCATTATTTATGATTTCGAAATACGTCAATTTGATGATTTGGGTTAGTAGTCCAACAAACACCGCAAATAGATGTATTATGTAGTTAAAATAAATTAAAACGGGTATTTTTACGTAACTATACAGAGGGTGCCAATAAAATATATGCACACTTCAATAATCATATCGTCATTTAAAAAGTTATTCCTACACAACATCCATTTTCTTGACAATAAACTGAACCTATAAAATCAATTCTTTCTTTACATACTTGTATATGATCTCACTGCATTGATACACTAAGTATACATATACATGTTGCTAGAGCACGCCGAAGACACTCGTAATTGGGATATTGGGCTGAGTTTTAAATAAGTAATGCATTGTTTTTTATGTATTTTGTACCTAATATTCTGTTAGTACCTATTCCGTTAAAAATAAATTAAAAATATTATAAAAACGAAAGAAAAATCATTATTAAAGATGTGATATTAAATTTACACAAATATCAAAGGATGAATTAAAGTCCTTTCGACTTCTTCATTTACAATGAGTGCTAGATATTATGGCGAACAACTTGAACAACTTTATCATATATGATGGTGAAAATTTCGAATTTTATTTTATTTTATTTAGTTTAGCACAAACACAGACATGACATGCCCATGTGCATGATGGTATAACATATTGTCATGTAAACAATATCATATTATGTTACTTTATTATATTACAAATGGTATAATCAAACAAGGAAGTTGTTTTATTTGTTGCATCAATTATCATATTGTCAATTGCTGAAATAAATGAAGAATATTTATTTTACGTTCTAACGAGTCGCGGTAGTGGAGAGAGGTAGCCGATATTCGCATTAAAAAATTAAATTAAATATACTGCACATTGAGGTGATTCTTACGGGAACAAATTATGAAATAAAACAATGAACTTTGTTTTTTCCACTTATATTTGAGCACTTATTTCACTACATGTTTCGGAAACGTCCGTTTCCTTCATGAGGTGAATTAAGTCTTAATTCACCTGATGAAGCAAACGGACGTTTCCGAAACATGTAGTGAAACAAGTGCTCAAATATAAGTGGAAAAAAAACAAATTTCATTGTTTTATTTCATAATTTGTTCATAATGGATTTCCACAAAGTTAACGCCGAAACATTCAATTACTTACGGGAACTGTTAATTTAATTTCACAATAAACATTTTGTACATCAAGGTAACCATTCATAATTTTATAAAGTATCAAGAATAATAAGCGATTATTCTTCTATTAGATAAAGACAATAGATTAAAGTAAATTAATCTTTCTCGGTATGATTCAAATTGATTGCCGGTTTAAATAAATAAATCTATAAAGCAATATTACATTCTGTACATTTTAAATTAGTAATTCTTGGTGACGACATTCAAAAATTTTTTTGGTTATTGCTGCCGTTGCTTTTATACCCCACATGTATACAGAGTTATTTGGAAAAATATTAATAACCTCGCAGGACCATATTCCTGCCTTGATTATGAGTCGAAAATGTTCCTAATATCAATAGTTATGGAGATATGCGAAATCAAAGTTGGCATTTTTTTCAATATTTCTGACTTATTTTTTGTAAAACGTTGGACTTTAATTACAGTAACTTATATCGATTATAAAAAATTCATTAATTTCAATGCAAGTTAAATAAAATAATAAAAATCTTGAAAAACTTCCAATTGGAATTCGAAGGTTTTTATTATTTTATTCGACTTGTATTAAAGGGAATGAATTGAGTTTTTCATATTTGATTATAAATTACTGTAATGATAGTCCAACGCTTTACAAAAAATAAGTCAGAAATGTTAAGAGAAAAATACAAACTTTGATATCGCATATCTCCATAACTATTGATATACGGTCATGATAGCTTGAACGTTTTCGACTCATAATCAAGGCAGGAGTATAGTACTGCGAGGTTATTAATGTTTTCCAAATAACCCTGTATATTGTAATTTATGATTGGATGTGATTGGAAATAATAACCTTTTACTGGATGGTACGCCATAAATTAAAAAAAAAACAACTTCATACTGTTGCACTTCGATTCAACTTCGAAAAAATCCAGAGATAACAGCTGATAAAGTGTGTACACATTTTTTGGCCCCCTCTGTATGTATAAAAAAAAGTTTATATAATTATACACGCGGATCTCGTGTTCCCGATCTCAGTATGAGACAACGCAGTCGTAATTTATCTACTGGTATAATACAGGTTATGACCGCACAGCTTCGGATATAAACATTGATGGAATAAACTCAGTGAAAGTGGTTTCGGGCCTCGATTCACTTTTTTGTAAAGTAATATTACTGGCGTACACTAAAAGATCGTAACGGTATCATCTGCGAAGTATGCCCCCTAAAACAATAATATAAGTTACTTATTTTTTTTATTTATCTATTTATTTTCTTTACATTTTTAGAATATTTCTGGTCCCACAAAACGTCCAAAAAGATGTTTGTCTGCAGGTTCATTTTCACACTTTATTGTTAAACTGTTACTAAATATTATTCATTTTATAAACAGAAGATATAAAAAACAAAAACTATTTTACGTATATATATATTTACATAAATAATAATACACATCATTAATTATTCAATAACTAAATATTTATTGACATTACCATAATAATACACTTCACATTATTTCAATATTAATACAGTTCATATAAAACTTATGTCGTTTACTAACAATCACTTTTTAAGTTCTGCCTTTGATTTTGGAGTCTTTAGGCCTGTGGGTAAGGTAAGTAGGTACTTTGTATTTTGTTCAAGAACATGGTATATTCAAGTGTTGAGGATTAAATCAAATAAAAAAGGGGATTATCCGACTAATTACGACAAAATACAGATGATTATTTTATTTTATTAAATCTTTTTTCATACAAATCATTGATTTTGTGGGCCTCGATATAAATTATCAAATTTCCACTCCGTATGTCATCGACTTATCGACTTATTGATTTAACTAAGATATGCTTATAATTCAATCAACACGTTATTTTTTTTTATTTTATTTATTATATATTATATATATATATTATATATTTAACCAATTTTAACGACTAGGTTATGTGTTGGAAGAAATAGTAGTAATTTCGGAGATATAAATAACTAGGTACCTATCTATATACAGTCTACATATTTAAATCCAAATGTCACCACCTGTAAACAATGTTCGGCATATGATTAGCACGCGATCGATGGACGGCCCGAGGACTCGAAATCACGGAGCTAGTTCAACAATCGCAAAAATGTAGAAGTTTACTTTTTTTTTCAATTTATGATAATGAAAATTTGAGTAAAATTGAACAAAAGTCTGATATTAAAAATCTGACAAATAAAAAAATAAATAAATATCTCAAAAACTAACAAAGTTATAGGATTTTAAATTTTCGTTTTGCGTGAATAATTTTTTCTGTCCGGTGGAGTCGCGTGACGTCATCTCTCGCACCCGGTGTATATCGCCGGCCGCGGCTCGCGCTCGGGCGCCCGGCTATGCGGACGCGTGACGTCACAGGCGAGTTGAATGTCAATCATTCCAGGCTAAAATACACTAACTTTAATATTCTTTTTCTCTTTTTATCTTTATTGACAGATTTCAAATTTTTTTCACCAATTCATTAGTTGTGATATATATTTTAATTTAATGTTACAACATATTATATTATCAGCAATGTGAAATTTCTCAATTAAAGCAAGTTCAAAAATCTTCGTCTCGAATGATGGTTTACATCTTAAAATCAAGAGTGTACGATAATTTGGTGAATCATGAAGGAGTCCTATTAAAATATTAATTTGAGTCAAAAACAGTTACTGCTTTCATAAATTATTACTCTCGAAAGCACAACAAAAAGGCGTTTTTTATTAAAAAGTGTTGCAGTTACATTTACCTTTTAACTTATTATTAGTAAATAAATTAAATGCATGAATGTAGATTAATATGTGCAAACAACTTTAACTAATATTTTTAATTAGTGTATATTATAGATATCTCACAG
Source organism: Agrypnia vestita (assembly GCA_016648135.1). NCBI lineage: Eukaryota > Metazoa > Arthropoda > Insecta > Trichoptera > Phryganeidae > Agrypnia > Agrypnia vestita. Next base: position 37,949 of record JADDOH010023302.1, on the reverse strand, counting down.
AGACGAAACTGTATTAATTATGGGAAAGTAGGTATAGAAGTCATTTGGGTGTAACAGGACTTATGACCTGTCTTTTGGTTGGCTTAAGTGATCACTTTACACAATTGTAACATTCACCATTTCCACCCATGATAGAATATACCATGCTTATTCATTTTTTTTGGAAGTTGTATATATGTTCAAATTGCGTGAAGCTTTCATATATGAGTTGTAAGCGCCTTTTCCATGCGGCCTGTACAAAGCCATTTTCATTCCCCTAAATCCCCACAGATGTCGCTAATGAGAAAATCTACAATTGATTTTACGGAATTTTAGGAGCAATATACTTTTATTATGTGTATTTAATATTTTTAACTTTTAAAAAATAAAACTATGCGCGTTCTCTCTCTACGCCACTGTTCAATACCCGATTGTATATAAAGAGTTAACTCATCAACAGGTGTTAATACACACCTGTTGTTGGGAGGAATTGCACTTCTCGAATCTACGTAGCGATAAAAATAATACTCGATTACGTACGCAGTATAAATTTTTGGTTTATTTTAAAATAAACATAAAATAATGCATTCATTACCTTGGCCCGATGACTACTTGCTACATCCGAAGGTTTTGGGGATAAAAATAAATTAATAAAATAATTGATGAGTTGGTTTACCTTTGCCGAGAAATCCAGTGCCTCCCGTCACAAGGATGCGAGCTCCTTTGAAGAACTTCCTTATTTCACTCCCTGAAATCAAAGTCATTCGTGAATTATCCGGAAGAATACAGAGGTGTATTTATAGTGAATGGGCCTTTCGGGGGACTTTAGACCTTTTTGGGGGAGGTTTGGTCTTGGGACTAGAGGCCCCCAAAATGCTAGCGTGTGTTACAATTTATAAGCAGCCCATAAATTATATGAAACGTGATTTTAGAAGGAATTGATAAAACTTAGAATTCAATACATTTTAAATTAGTAATTCTCCGTGACTGCATTCTAAACATTTTTTAATTTTTTTTTGTATATCGCTGCCTTTGCTTTTGTACCCCACATATGTACAGTGAACCTCAAATATTCCGTACCCGCGGGAAAGGAATATCAAAAAGTATGAACATCAAACGAATGTTTCTCATAGGAATTAAATAAAAATGTTTTACAATATTTTTTGAGTATGTTCAAAATTATTTAATTGATAAAATGTAGATGTCTCACAGAGACGAATCTATTTATATGGGAAAGTAGGTATAAAAGTCTTTTTGGGCATGCTTATACAGGGCTCGGATTTATAGAAAAGAATCTATATTACTTATACAAATAATTAAAGAATATATTTATATAATGAAACAATGAACATCCTTAATTAAGATTTCAAAATACCGAAATGCAACACCAAACAATGTCAGCAAAATTACACATCTACAGAAATTAAGATGATAACAAATATTTTGGCATGAATATATCAAATTTTTGGGTGAATGATCGTTATTTTTTTCAAAATCCCATATTTTTTTATAATTTCTTAATATTTTTAGTTCATCGACGACAAAATTAAACACGCATTATAAATAATAATGTTTTTTTTTTTTGTTTTATACAAACTTTGAAGATCCCAAAATTCCCGCCAATTGACAACTCCGGTTACGAGGCACAATATTAATGTCTTAAATATATTATCTTAATATATTAATTTTTTTAATGAAAAAAATATATATATTGTTAATAAGTGTAATAATCCATCTCTAAAGATTCAGAAAGATCGGCATTATATTTTATATTTAAAAAAAAAAAATTCATCACTATTCAGCACCGCCCTTAACAAATTTTTAAATGCCGCCCTTAGTATATTTTACCGTTCGTTTATGATACGCGTAATTCATTTGAAAATGTAAATATAAATGTACTTAAATGAAAAAACTATCGAGTCTTTTTGTTGGATTTTTTTTTTTTGAATTTTGAAATTGAAATGAAAAGAATTTTGGTGGATATATTTAGCAGCAAAATAGACAACTATGCAGATGTTGCGTTTTAATAATACAGTCCTCTAAAACGTTATTTTACTGTGCATACTCATGTTATTGATTCTATATTTATACAATGATATAATCAATTTTGGTATCACAGCCGCTGTGTTGCACAATAGTTTTGTTGCCAAAAATCTATAAAAATCTGAAAATAAACATCAGGTTTATTTTAAATGTTATCAAGCTTTAATGAAATATTTCTATAAATTCACCCAGTGAATGTGGAGCTTGTTTTAATTGACACTTTATCTATACTCTATACTAATGATATACAGGGTTATTTGGAAAATTTTAACAACCTTCAACAAAAATTTCAACAACAAATCGGGACTATAGTTACGGAGATACGCGACATCAAAGTTTGCATTTTTTTAGATATTTCTGACTTGTTTTATATAAAACGTTGTTACAGTAACTTATATCGAATATGAAAAATGATTCCCTTTAATAAAAGTCAAATAAAATAATACAAACCTTCGAATTCCAATTGGAATTTCTGCAGGGTTTTTATCATTTTATTTTACCTATATTGAAACGAATGAATTTGTCTTAATCGATATAAGTTACCGTAATGATAGTTCAATGTTTTGTAAAAAAATAAGTCAGAAACATTGAAAAAAATGCAAACTTTGATATTGCATTACTCCATAACTATTGATATTAGGTCATGGCTGCTTGAACATTTTCGACTCATAACATACTCAGGAGTCTACCGGCCAAGTTTCTGCATCAAGGCAGGAATATATTCCTTCGAGGTTATTAATGTTTTCCAAATAACTCTGTATAAAGAGATAAAGTTTGTAAGTTTGGATGTAGGAGGTAATCTCCGAAACTACTCATCCGATTTCAAAAATTCTTTCACCAATATTCAGAATGGACTTTCAGAGTGGACATAGATTATAATGTAATTATTATCCCGTTAAAACAAAAAGGCTTTTTGTGGTGACCTATTTTACTGGTGATAATTTAACATCTTAAATTATTGAATGTGTCTAGTGTAATTATAAACACATAATATTGGTGTATAATACAAAACAAAGTATAGAACGCACATGTACCGGTCCAGTATCGACGGCCAAGGAGATCGGCGAACTGGCTGTGCGATCTTGACATAATTAAGTAACTGAATCGATAATTTGTAACCTTGCCGCGAAATAAGGTATATTTTAATATTAGTAAATTCTTCCATCCTCCTTAAGGGAGCTACATCACCTTGACATTTTCAAAAAATTGTTTTTTAACAAAAATATTTTCTAACAGTAATTTGAGATGTCACTCAATCAAAAATTCCAAAAATTGACTGATTTACCTAACTGATATAGCTGGAGCGTGATGGGTGAAAATTTGAACGAATTCCATTAATTTTTCGAAGAATATTTCTTCTGAAGTTAGGTTTTCAATATGTGATGACATAATCAGTTAATTTAAATCAAATAATTTTATTTACACCACTTTATTAGATACACGATCTATTATTTCATTATTCTATTGCGTTTTTCTTTTAAAAACAGACTAGCTGTGCCCGCGCGGCTTCGCACGCGTAGATTTTTAGTACACTGTTTGGATCGTCATAGATGTTTCGCGAACCTTCTAGAATATTCTCTTTTTAAAAAGAAATTTATCGAATGTAAGGAACCTTCTAGACACACCGACACATTCCGCCACTCAGTTTAGAACCTTATAGAACTTTCGGGAATTTTCTAGAACCTTCTCCTTCCAGAACTTTCTAGAACAGGTTTTTACGGAACCTTCTAGACTCACCGACACGGTCGGCGCGCCTATTTTGAAACAATCTGAAGCATTTGCCGCCTTCCCATAACAAAACAATGTGCTAGAAAGCACATTTTTGTCACCCACTCCCACCCACGCAAAGCTACCCCCACCAAACTCGCATATTTTCGATGTGACACCAAGGGCTATCCACCACCAAAATCACCGGTGGGTGGTTGTGGCTGGTTGTAGGGAAAACTTGGCGGGTAGGGAAACACGGGTTTCTTTTTATATATATAATATATTGATTACTACGCTATCTGTTAGTCGATCAACCAACCCTTTAAGTGATTATTACCCTGACAACTATTTTAAAAATAATCTTAAAAACACAAATAACTACAAGGGCAAGTGAGACAATAAATTAGACGTTTTCGATGTCATTTATCTTAGATTACTTATACAAACACACTTCAAAGAAACTCAAAACAAAATTCCTATAAATGAAAATTCTCTCCAAGTGCCAAGACAAAGAAATTTCAGATACGTATTAGCGAAAAAAATATGATTGAGACAATAAATGTGGAGAGTGTTGAAGGCAACAGCAACAGAGGGCACCAGCGAAGGACCTGGCACGATCAGATACAACAAATATTTGAGGATGGCCCTGGTAGAAGCCTCAACAACCGTACAGCATGCATGAAAAGATGTATGAATGTACCCGAAGCAAACTTGGTGTGCCAAGATAGAAAAATGTGGCGTTCCATCCTCTACGCCTACCTCTGCGAGGAAACGGCGTGATGATCAGTTGGTTAAGTTTTGTATCTCGTTTTTTATAACACTCATGATGCTTATTTCTTTCGAATTAGAACAAGAATTAGCGCAAAAAAAACGTAGGTAAAGAATGAATGATTACGTGTGAAATATACCCATTATTTAAATTTGTGCTTGTTATTTTAATTTCTTACTTGTGTAGGATGTCTTTGGTTTTTTTAAACATATTTTCTATGGTGATTTGCACCGTACGCACACACAAATAAACAAATAAAAATAAATAGTAAAAAACTTACCCACAAAACCCAAGTTTTTATTATACTCCCTTTTTCATTTCCTAGTTAAAACAGGTTTATCTCTTACCCTACGCGTTGATCTCGTCGGGTGACGCTACAAAATTGATACATAAAAAATTTCGAAAAATCCAAAATTATACTATAATTATTGATTATTTTAACAAAAATTTGATAGATCTTTTTGATCGTCGCCACGGGTCTGCTTGCAAAGTTTCAGCTCGATTGGATCACGGGAAAAGGGTTTAAAATCGATCCAAAGTTTTTGCGTCAACCAGACGGACAACCACGAGTTAATAAAAATAATAATATAAAGGTTAATATAAAGGGAGTAAAAATCGAACATAAATACATTTATTTATTAAATATATTTATTTACCATATTTTCTGAACGTAGGCAGGACTTTCGCAACAAAGAAATTCATTGAAGTTCAAAAAATGGAACATTATGTGATGAAATATGTACAATCTGTATCTAAAAGAATCCTAAACGAAAAGTGAATCGCAACATCCCAAGAAACAGAAAAACAAAAATATATAAATTTTACAAAGCAACGTATTTTAGTCTGCAAAAGATAAGCGAGAAATATTGAAAAAAGCAAACTCTGATGTCCTCTCTATCTCTGCTATCTCCGTAACTAACGACAATACTAGATACAAAGAATGATATTTTCTATTCAAAATTGAATGAAGAAGACTCCCCCGAAGTTTTTGTTACTAGCTACGAGACACCCTGTACACAATATTCTGCTCCAAGAACCACTTCTAACCTAATTATCTGTCTAATCTCACTAATCTCACACCACTAGGACCCTCAAATCACTAAATTAAATATTTGAAAAGTGAAACATTCCTTAATAAGTTTTATTTGAATCATTTAAAGGTATTTATTATACTTATAATATGACTCACTGAGTATCAATACCTACTTTCCACCATTTTTGTTTTTTTTTTTAGATTTTAATAAAATAATTTTATAAAAAAAAAATTAAAAATTATTTTTTGTTTTTTTTTTAGATTTTAATAAAAAAAAAGATTTAAAAAAAATAAATGTCAATAAATACATTCTCTAAGTATATTCCTACATTTTATATATTAGTAATAACTAGGTATCATAACAAATATCAATCTGAAGTTATCGAGTTTCAAAACATACCTATATATTCACTACAATAAAATATGAAAATAATTTAATAATATTTAGCACTCTTAAATAACTGAGAACTTTATTTCACTACACCCCTGATAATGCAATGAATATATTTATTTCCCTGAACTTCAAAATCAACCTAAATCCAAATGCTGAAATATTAAAAGCAACCTAAATCCATTATTTCAAAATGTATTTAAGTTCATTTTAAATGTTGAAATAACTCACGAAATACATAAATTTCATATATTATGTTATTTGAATGTTTTATTTTTAATTTCTTATTCCATTACTTTTTATTTCATCTTATTCAAGTTGTAAACAAGATATAAAGGTTTTCTTTGATTTGCCAAAAAAATACTTTTTGGCGATAGGTAGGTACTCAATTACTCATAATATTTAGCGTATAGAGAAGAAAACCGCCGTTTTATCTTAAATACTTTAACAATAACGAATTACTGTTAAAAAATAAACAATGTCTTACTTTCACTTATTTCAATTAATCTTTCGAACTTTCACTTGCATAATAAACGTGTGGGTAACTTATGCACTGCCCTTACGTAAAGTTTAATAGTTTCCGAGGGCGGTAGGTAGTCTGATGTCTTAATAAAATCTTCCTACCTTCAATCGAAACCGAATCCTCCAAAATATTTTCGGCCACCATTTCGATGCTGTCCCGGCGAAACACCACCACTCAATGCTCTCAAATTTTGCGTTCAGAAATCGGCGAAAATTGACTTTAATAAAAAACGAAAATGACATTCGCCGAACGAGTTTGTCCGAAGGCGAGTCACTTTTGACGGATCTGGGTAAAATAAAACTTTAGGCACATGCAATGCCAAACGATTGACTATATTATACTATATTAAGACAGTACTATACTATATTAAGGTATCTATACTAATATTATAAAGAGGAAAGATTTGATTGTGTGTTTGAATTGAATAGGCTGCGAAACTACTGGACCGATTTGAAAAATTCTTTCACATTCAGAATCCTACATTATCCCTGATGAACATAGGCTGTAGAATATTTTCAAAAATGTTAGGGATCCGTATGAAAACTTCAATAATGTAACCCAACGTGTGAAAAAATTACGAAAAAAAAAACTTATATTGCGTACGCTGCGGAAATTATTGCCAATAGAGCAAAGTAATGTACTACAGTTTTATAGAGGACATTAATATCTACAAAAAAGTCTGCGATACCATATATCTAAGTATTACAGTTATGTTACAATAACTTATGTTAACATTAGATGGAAACATTGTTTTTTAGATAACAGCGGACCCTTTGTTTTCCCTCACAAACTTATTTTTTACTTAATCTTTAACCTTTAACCGTGCAACGCCGGGTACAACCAGCTAGTTTCATTATAAACTAGCGACCCGGCCCGGCTTCTATGATATGTAATTTAATGATTTGATGAAAGAGAAAAATTTAATCTGCGGTAAATGTTTAAAGTTAGTAAGATGTTTCCTGTGATTAGGCAGCGTTTTCACTAATACCATTAATGTTCAGCTCCTGTATGTGCTAGGACTTCTAGGGTAATTTTTAATACACAAAAATCTTCCTGGAGAAATGCAAACCATAACAGTAAAAACTACATATAAATCCGTTCAGTGATTCTCGAGATAAGTGCGGTCATACAGACAAACAGACGCTCGCCGGGGACTTCCTTTTAATATATTGATGAGAGGTATAATAGAAAAGGCAGCAATTTCCAACGAAAAATTACAAAGTTTTGAATGTTGTCACCTAGGACTACTTAATTAGAAAGTACTGAAATCAAAATTTTATCAGAAATATAGCTCTATACCTTCCAAAATAACGAAATTTCATTATCATTCTCAACCTAAATTAATTATGCAATATTCGAGGGCGATTACTTGACAACAAGCGACAATAATACTACAGAGGAGATCCAGACGCGCATAGTGAGCGCAAATCGCTGCTTTTTCCGCCTACAAAAGCAGATAAAATCTATACTGCTGTCCAATAACACCAAAATATTACTGTAGAAAACGCTTATTAGGCCAGTGCTCACGTACGCAGCTGAGACGTGGGTACTAACTAAAAGGAATGAGCGAGCACTGGACATTTTTGAAAGGAAATTTTTGAGGCGGTTCTAGAAAATGGACTTTGGCGCAGACGTTACAACAACGAGCTCTTTACTTTGTTTAAGGAGCCAAACGTCACAAAATTGTGTAGAGAATGTCCGAGCATCAAGCACCAAGCATACTGAACTCAAGGCCAATAGGGCGAAGGAGTTAAGAAGGCCAAAATTAAGGTGGACTGACAACGTCTTCAAAGACATCTCTCTCTGCCTTGGAGCTTCGGAACTGGAGAGAGCTGACACTAAACCGAGATGAGTGGAGGAATATTATTGACGAGGCCAAGACCTACCAAGGGTTGTAGTGCCAAGAGTGATGATGATGATTCTAGCACAGTTTCGTTAAAACATCTACATTCCTCCTTCTCACCAGCATTGACATATGGTGGCTTCAATCAGATGAGACACGGCTCGTAATGCACCTCCACAGGTCTCGGTGTTGGGTCGCCCTCACAGCCGGTCTGTCCAGCCAAATATACCACACCCGTCCAAAGTTGTGCCCGGGAGAACCTTTTACTCAACACTCAAAAATGGAGAAACGTCAAGACATCAATGTGGGGTATAAAAGCAAAGGCAGCAGTATCCAAAAATATGAAATGCAGTAATCGATGTTTAACCTACTAAAATAGAATGTATTGAATTCGAGATTTAATAGGAAACATGATTTTGGAAGGGATAAATACCTAAAATCTAGATTTTCAGTACATTTTAAATTAGTAAATACATTATTATATTGCAAAGGTAAAAGGAAGCGTCCATAAACCACGTTCCATTTCGAACTCCCTTTCTCCACGTGGCCTTAACAGGCTTTTCAAACATTTACAAATTCCACGCATTCCATCATCTAAAATACTCGTAAAGGATGGCTTATTACCCGCATCATCCCTTTTAGTTCTGCCTATCAAAATCTTAAAGCAAGGTGTACCTAATCGCTGCATTTAAAATGAGACGATCATTCTACAACTTATTCGAGGAAGTGCATAATGGATCTGAGTCGTCAATTACTGCAATGCGAAAGAATTACAACATAAATATTAAAGATAACCCCAAGAATATTAAAGAGTCCAGTAAAGAGAGTCGAAAAAGACGACTTTGAATAACTGAACTGACTTCTAAACTATTAAAAAGGGTTTTTTCGTTGGCAAATCAATTAACGGACAAAATCATATATGGATCAATTACATTTAAACCAGAACTTGATCAATTAATTAAGCAATTTTGACTCACCGAGCTCAAAAAGTTAGCCATCACTGGCCTAGAGCCTCCGATTTGTAGGGACCTCAAACGGCCAAAGGTCAGAAACATTCACGTTACTTTATCCAATACCAAAAACACACGCCAAGATTTTTATATTAACACTAGAAGCACGGGCCTTTTCGATATTCTTCCTGCTCTAGTAAATGTCTTATTAGGCGTAGAGTCTTAATTTTTACGACTTTTTATGAAATGTAATTATTATTGATTATACGAGACTTCAATTGCGTAATTGCAATATAAATACTCAAAGCAAATTTGACCCAGTCATTGATGTCAGAGTTTAACTTCATCTTTCTTATATATTTATTACTGAATTAGTCAAAATATCGCCGATTTCGTCAATGTAGGTAGGTACTCGGGTGCCATATTAAATATTCGTGGCTCAGTAGTAGGGGTGGTATTCGAACCGCTACATTAGCAACCGGGTGGCAGTGACGGGAGCGTAGCGTGTGTTTTGTTTCTGTCACATCCCTCGTACGAAACTAAAATATTTTTGCGCATTATGGATAAACGTAGTCTAAAACCCGCAGAAATTGTTCAATCTCTCCAAGACGTCGATGAAGACAACTCGGAAGGCGAGCCGTTGCATTCCTTCGATGAAGAGTGGCAACAATTACCCACAAATAGCGACTTATCGTCAATCTCAATTTATAGCCTCAAAGTCTAAAATTCTGGTTGGCTATAGATAGGAACTCTAAATATATAGTAAATGTATTTCCATACCTAGGCATAGATGACGTCACGTCAAATAACGATCGTTTTGGGGATTACGTAGTAAAAAATTGATGCAGCCATACTTAAACAATGGAAGAAATATCACTTGTGATAACTTTTTCACGTCTCTGTCCCTTGCTGACACTCTGAAATTAAATGGAACAAGTATTGCTGGTACCGAAAATAAAGCTCGTTGGGAAATTATAAAAAAAATGCGTCAAACAAGCAAAAGAAGAATTGTACAGTACGGTAGTACTGAAAAAAGACGATATCACTTTGACATATTGTGCCGGTAACAAATCGCGCGGGAAATGCCAAGCCTGTAAAATAACGGTTTTCAAGAAATGCACTTCGAAAGAAGAGTTTTCCATATGCTCATTATGTGATTCGGAAGAGTAATATTGTACTTACTACCTTTCTTGTAATTTTATTTCATTTTTAACTTAAATTATTTGTGATTTTGATTCCTATTATATGCCAAAAGTCGCCAAAAATATGTGTAATCTGAAAAAAAAACATACTGTAATAATTACGAATTTTATTGTATATTTATTTTCACATTACTGTAGCAAAATAAAAAATGGCCAAAATTGACCCATCCGCACTTCTAGAGGGCTTAGGATTTTCCGCGCTTCTAGTGTTAAGTAGATACATTTTCGGCGTCGCCCGTCCCTTGCTATGACGCAACGGCTAACATGTTTGACTACAAATCAGGCTTCAGGTTCGTTAATAATTATTTATTCCTTTACTAGAGCAAAATTATAAAAAATATTTTAATATAATTCAGTTATCCTTAAATAATATCAGCATATTATGTATATATTACGTTGATATAACCTCAAAAAAAAAACTAACCCACAAAAACCATGTTTTTATTTTACTCCCTTTCTTTATAAATTAAGTTTACCATAATGTAATAATTCATTGACTAAAATTGAAACATGTCTAGACAAATATCTCTGTCAAAAATCTCTAAAAATATCTCTTTATTATTTGATTTCTTCCCAAAAAACCGAAGTGTGCTGTCATCTGTGAACCAATTGTCATAAATTTTCGAAATTCGTTGTGAAGTACCTATTACACCTACCGACGGAGTAATTCAAATTTTAAATATTCCGTGACGTTATCGGGCCGCCGGCGCCGTTGGCAGTAATCAAACTTTTGTAATGATTCCAATTTGAAAAAACCATTAAAATTTTGAAAAATCCAAAATTATACTATAATAATTATTATTTTTTAACGAAAATTTGATAGATCTTCTTGATCGTCGCCACGAGTCTGTTTGCAAAGTTTCAGCTCGATTGGATCACGGGAAAATGGTCAAAAATCGATCCAAAGTTTTTTCGACGGCAAGCAGGCAAGCAAGCAAGCAGACACCACGGGTTAATATAAAGGGAGTAATTAGTTGAAATCTTATGTATGTATTTATTTCCCAAGGCACTACAAAGATTTATTCGAAAATAATTTTGTGGAAAAATTTAATAAAACTAAATATTTCGAGATAAAGTGTACCAAAGATAACTCTATTTCTAGAAAGTTTAAATAGCGCTTCGGGATTATATTTTATTTGTAATAATCACAAACTATTTTGTTGACTTTTTTAAACAAATGCTTTATGAGTGAATTGACCTTTCGTAATAAAATTGATTAAGTGCATGTTTAGCTATAATTTTGGCAACAAGATTCGAAAAGTTTACACTAATTTGACTCTCCAGATACAAAAAAGTCCACACAGCCATTTTATTATATATATTTTAAAGTTAACATTTTCATAATTCATTTATACCGACTTTATTGACTGCACGGGTCTACAAAATCAATAAAAATATTTATTCTGTCAGTCGGGACGGGAAATGAGAACTATTTAAAAATTTTGTATTAGTCATTTCCTACATGTTTTCTAAATCGTTGTTAATAGTAGGTACTTTGGGGAAAATTATTTTAAAAATCATTCCATGAGAATATATGAATGTTTAAGAAAATTGATAAAAAAAACATTGTATCGTCAATTTTTATGTCTGTCATTGCATGTCGGGTGGTGCGTAAATTTCCATGATTTGCACCAAAGAGGTTAAATAAATTATTATTTAACCTCTTTGATGTGCACAGAACCGTGTATATTACCTTGCAAAAGTAAATGAAATTTTCCTGAAACCAGTTTCCTGACCTCTAAATACTTTACGAGACACCGCATACAGAAAATAATATCAAAAGTTATTTTCATGTCGAATTTTAAACGAATTGTAGAAATTTAATTTAAAAACGGTGATATACCGGAGTAGGGGGGGTAAGGTCTGAGGTGATATTAAATCACGGTGTGGTGAACCGGCCGGGAGATCTCAGATCTACGTATGCCGGCGGTTACGCCCTCCCCTAGGTACAATCAAAACGTCAGGTGACTGACTAGGACACTGATATCTCGAGGCGGGTGAAGGGATAGAAAAATAATGAAATCGAAACAATTTTACAAGTTTCTATATTGGGCACTGTAGCAAATTAATTTACATGAGACCTTAATCTTAATTTACATACGACGCAGCAAAGTGGTTACTAATTTAAAAATTACATGAACCCTAATTTAGAGGGAGAGGACAAAATTATAAACAAAGAAAGAAAAAAAGACAAAACACATGAAAAATCTGATCTTACTGCTAAAATGAATGGTGACGAGATTAAATTAACACTTCGGTAGAACCAGGTGGGCGGAGAAAAGTCTTTAGATCGGGGTAACCTGTTTCGGAGAGTTCGGCAGGTGTCTTCTTCGCGCTGCTTCGTGGTGGGCGGCGGCTTCTGGCGTCGGCGTCGTCCTCTGACTGTGCAGGCTACGTCGGCGGCTTCTGACGTCGGCGTCGTGGCGGTCGGCAGCGGGGCGTCGCTTCTTTTGTCACTGGGCGTCGCGGCGGCACTGATACTTAGGCGTTTGCGGCGGTGCGTCACAGCACTCGGTAGCGGATGGCGGTTGTTGCCGTTCGCGCTTTCGCTCCTCCAGGAGTTGCTAGAGTGATCGGCGATGCTGTTTTTACGGGCACCGCTAGAATCTCTAGCTTCTCCACACTCAACTCAACTCGACTCAACTTCTTGGCGGCTGGTTTCGCCTTATATTCTCTCTCCGGCGACCCAGGGTGTGGTCGCGGGGAGTCGAGGGGAAGCCTCCAGTTGGTCTTCCGCCGATTGGCTCCTTTGATGTCCGCCCCCGTCGTTCATTCGTCCCTCCAGGTCCCGATTGACGCTATTGGTTACTGAACCCAATGTTGCCTCCGTTCCGCCCCCTATTGTTCTCCCAGTTTGCGGCTAATCTCGATGCTTTTCTGGTATGTAGGCCTAAACACTCTGTTATTTCACGAACGCTTTGTTCACTGTTCATATCCCTATCCCGTCACCAAAACACATTGCAAAATGAATTAAACTTAAGGAAAATATTACAGTACAAATTGGCAAAGGCGGAAAATTGAAAACACAAATTCGCATCAACACTTATTACCTAAAAAATAAAACTGCTTACATATACATACTTAATTAAATCGACACGCCAGATAGACATATTTTTATCGACCAGTTATTTCTACCATTATTGACTAATTACATGGGATTGAACGTAGGGTTTCATTAGATCATAGTAAAATTCCTTAAGTATGCATTACAATATCAATCTTATTATTAAGTGTCAGTTTGATTCTTACAGTAGGCCTCCCAATATTTAACGTTATTTATACATTACAACATTACAGGTCAATCCTTATCATTTTACATTGATTATCTTCGATACCTCCACAAAATCATTATTATTTGTTTTTCTTTTATATATGATACACCGGACGGTATTTAAAATTTACCACTCCGCATATTCTCTTCCTTTATTTTTCTTTTTAATTTTTTTTCTTTAACAATGACAACATGTACTTGATACTTAGTTTTATTTTTAATTTTAGCTTAAATAAAACAAGCTATCGTACTTCTTAGTTGGACCAAACATATTTGTCAATATGTGACATAGAGATACAAAACAAAGGGCTAAAATTATACAGACATCGTGGCATTTCTTAGTGAATCAATTAACATAAAAACTTATTTACACGGGATACATGCTTCAAGCGGGTCCCCTAATGTTAATGTTCTGTATACATCTTTGTAATTTCTTTTGGGATTACAAAGTACATGAATTTGCATCAACGCCACTTTCCCGAAAGGAATGCTTACATATACTAACATAATCAAATTCGATAGACACTTTTTTTTTCAAGAAATTATGTTAAACCTTATTACTAGAAGAAAAATTAAGAAAACTTGGCGTAAATTAATTAATGTAACATTATTTACACCTAAATAATGAAAATTCTTACTTCAATATGTAGGCTGGATTGAATGCAAAACATTTTTTTTTTTGGACTTTCATTATACTAATCATTATCTTATCAAATCAGCCTTCTTCCACCCCTGGTATCAGAATATAAGAAAAGAATAAAAATAGAGAACACTAAAAAAAATTATATAAGCCACATTCCACCAGGCAGACAATTGAAAATTTTCCAAACAAGAATTATTTTGAGCTTTATTATTACTAGATTAAAACAACTATTTTAAAATAGACCGACAAATTATATTGCTTAAACGAGTAATCAAAACAATAATTGCATGTTTACAGATAGGTTATATACCTACAACCTACAAATTTGTATAAAAAAAACACAATATTGGGAGCTTAAATAACTAATGACAAATTAACATTATTCTTAAAAATAATTAAAACTCACAAATCAACATTATTCAACTAGGTGTAATACATGAAAACATAAGACATGAAAGCCTCGATCTAAAGTAATATTAATGTTTATTCCAACACGGCATTTACTTATTTGCAATTAATTAAACTATTTTGTTTCAACCCCGTGTGCTAAAATTCATTCTGCAGACAGATTTCAAAAGACTAAAAAGTCGGAATCTTATATCTCTTCAACCGTGTTACATTTTTTTTTTCGAGATAATATTCTATTACGTTATATATTATATATTACATCAATATCAAACATCGTCGGCAATAATACAATCAATACATTTTTTATTATTTGCCACAAGTTAGATTAATTCGGGATGATCTCGTTATCATTTCAAATTGCAATGTCCCGTTCATTTCGGTCCTTAACTACATATAAAACGAGTAACCTCCACCTGCAGAGGTGGCCTGGGTTATCTAAATTATCATTACCTTACTTAAATTAAACATATCAGTTGCTACTTAATTAGGTACATATTACATTGATATTATGATTCACCACTTTGCCTCAATTTCTAATTCGGCCTCTACCTTCTTAATTGATTGACCCCTGTTATCTTTATTGATAATGACCGCCTGGTCGTGCGTTGCGGGATCTTCGCGCCCTTATATTAATAATATGATTTATACGATCCTACATCTCGCGGATAGCGTCGCCATGTGGGGATCGGTATGTCAGCGCTTTCTAAAACATCTCTATTGTCTGTCGAGGACAATAGTAAGTTTACTGCGACGACTTTCGGAATTATTATCTTGTTTTTCTAAAAAATGTCTTTCCCAAAACAATGGCGACTTCTCTAACAAACGCAGCTTTCTAAACCGTTGTCCCATGTGTTCGCATTTGGCCAAGGTGTTCTTTCTATTGTTTAATCGGGGTTAGAGATATACGTCCCGCTGCAAGAAAAGGTTTACCGTTTTTACCCTTCCAAGATGTTACTTAAGAACAAAAGGTTGCGAACGTATTGCCCATCCTAACAAAAGGCCGTGCACTATTAATGTCTTCGGCGATGCCCAACGCCCTCGGCAACCCTAACTTTCTAATTCATTGTTTCATATGTTTTATGGCGGGCTATCCTAGGAGCCATCGTCCGTCGCAATGTTATTTTTTTTGAACAATAGGTCACATATTTCGTCCTCGAACAAAAGATCGAACCTGCCGGGGCTGTGACCACATGGCGCGTGATCTTCGAAACATGGGCGCTTTGATTTCGGTATTGCCCTAGGACAAAATTAATAACCTGGTTCGCGTCATATTCCGGTACATCAACGGAATATTTTCGCATAAAGAAGTCGTGACTCACCAATCAAAAGCTAAGAAGGCGGTTTTCTTAGCTTTTGATTGGTGACGAAATCAAGTCGTTTGAAAATGGTGTTATGAAAATGGCGTATGCTCCGGGCGCCGTTATTGTTATTTATTTTATTTATTTTCTATTTCATTGTGAATTTTTTATATTATAATTGTGATCAAATTCATGTGTTATTACGGTGATTGTTTTGCGTGCTTTTATTGTTTCGCTTTCTCTTTTTTATACAAGCAAGATTTCCTATCCGTTGATAGAGAACTGTCATTGATCGAAATTCTAGTTTATGTTATATACCTTAAGGTAAAACATAACTGGACAGAATGCAAGATATATAACATACGACGTGTTTTTTTTTTATGTGTGTTATTATTTTATTTTAACTTTGTACTGCACACACATTATTTACTTACTACTTTCTTACTTTAATACATATTTTTATCTCTATCTGTTCGAGTAAGTACTTGGTCTTTAACGGAAACAACCTTAGATCGGAGTAGTGTTTAGAAATGTGATATTGTTCATAAATGTTATCTTAGAATTTAAATTCTTTGTGATTTCAATTTTAACATTCCATCTTAACGTGAAATTATGTCCATTTTTATACGCGCTTTGTTTGATTGTTTTAATGTCGTTGTTATAATCAGTAGTATTTAGGTGAATTTTAATTAATCTTTAGGATAATCAGAAGGGTGCTGTGTTCTTCAGAAAGGTGGTTCGCCACACGTCGGGGTCGCCACCTTAAGGGATGATGTGGTGGTGGTTGTAAATGAGAGAGTGATCTCAATGCTTCAATTATTATTCCAAGGTCCCTAATATACAATGTGAATAATGATTGACTCCATATTGATGATGACGATGATATTGATGATAAAAGCGTCCTTGGAGATCCGGACGTTATAACTGCATAGTCCTGCTTGGTGTAGATCGTCCTGTGGCGGCTGTGTAGCTCTGCTTTATCGTAGGTAATGTTGTCCATGATCAGTTACTCCGATGTATGAGTAGAGGTGATGCCATGGTATAGTTTCTGATGTGCAGCAAGGTGTCTTCGTAATGCTGTCGGAGGTCAGTACTGCGGCGTAGGTACTCCGCGCCGAGACCATTCCGTGTTTAATAGATTTATGAGGGAATCACCCCATACACAAACACAACCATTAATTGTAGGATTAACGACACACGCGCTGAATATATATATAGATATATATAATATAGATATTATATTATATATATATATATATATATATATATATATATATATATAAAACGTGCTCCTCATTCTCAGTGGTATACAGATCCTCACACAGCAACGGCGCAGTGGGTCGAAACTGTAATTTGAGTGACTTAGGCCCGGTTGTTTCAAGTTCGATCAAAGTAAGCGGTCGATTAAAGCATAGAAAACGGATCATCTGATTGGTGGAGAACGTAAAAATCTATGCTTTAAAACAACGCTTATAGTCCGTCCAACTTATCTGGAGAATAAAGGAGGGCGTCCCAATCGTTGTGGTACTGCCCATAGTCTAAAAATTATCTCATTTGTAGGGAATTTTATGCAAATTCGTTTTTTCTTAAACAAGTTATAAAGCAGTATACGACACGATAAAAACAAAAAATGTAAACTAACGTAAAAATAAATTTATCAAAATATACATTCGTAAAATACACAACGTCACAAAATGGCGTTTTTTCAAAATCAAAGAAAAATACAATTTTCAGGAAAAAAAACAAACAATAATTATTATTTTAGGCCGGCGCCACATTACGCAGATCTTCCGCCGCGTTTTTTCCGTTGCGCCAAATCGGCAAAGCAAATAGATCGACCGATCATCCGCGTAGTGTGTTTAATAAGCGCATATTGTATGGAAAGAAATGTAGCGATGTTCCACGACAGAAGAGACGCGGCGGAAGATCCGCGCAGTGTGGCGCCGGTTTTATTTGGTGTCTCATACCTAATGATCATGACCACCATGTTTAACTCAGTAACACCTAAGGATATCAATCGGTTTAGGGCCGTTGTATCAACTTGGTTTATAGTAATCTTTCGTTCAAAGCATAGATATTTTGCATTTTCCACCGATCAAACAACTCGCTCTCGTAAAAATCTATGCTTTAAATGAACTATTGCTATAAAGTAAGTTGATGCAACCAGTCTTTAATGTGCATAAATAAAAAAGTTTATTTTTGAAAAAAGATGTTTATACAAATGAACTCGTTAATGAATTATGTAATAAAAAGTATAAATAATAAAAATTCTATGTAAAAAATTATCGAATAAAATATGTTCTAAAACTTTTCTCATCTTACGGCTTCTAATTCAATTTTTCCACTTATCCTTGTTCTTTTTTTTCCGGGTGTAGATATTTTAATGCCCATTTCCACGGCCACTTTACCTTCTTTAACTATTTTGTAAATTGCCGATTCAGAAATACCTGAAGAAATTGTATAATAGTAAAATAAAAAACTAAGTATGGGAAAATCATTATAACTGCATGGCAGCACTAACCTGAAGTGGCGGCAATAAGTCTATGAACAAAATCAAACGGTATATTTGGGGCTTTTAGACGTTGTTCTTCTTCAAAAAACGTGTGCATTTTCAAGATTATTTTCCGAACACCGCTTTTAATGGTTTTTGGCATGGTGACAATCTAAAATTTTCTTAAAAAACTATCGAAACAGTCGTGAATCCCTCTGTAAACAAAGTCTGTCAAAGGTCTGTCAGCTGTAGATAATCCAATATGGCGTCGTTAGTTCCAAATTTGGCCATTCTTCAGATAAGTTAGACGGACTTTACTTTAATCCAACATGAAACAAGCGGCCCTTAGGAACCAACCTTCTTTTTTTACTTTTTTCTTTATGCGGATGGATAGAACTCATTAACCTTAATAATAGTTGTCCTATCAAACTTTTTTCTTAAACTTTATAGTTTGGGCAAAAAAAATATATTTTGTATTTTTTGTATGGAGCGGATCAAATAAAATATGTTTTGTATTCTTTGTATGGAGCGGATCAAATAAAATAAAATTTCTGAAAAAATTTAATCAAAATGTTGCATCACGAAGTGTCTGCCAAAACATTCAATGAATTATAGAAATAAAATTGAATTGTATTGAAACATCTTTGGTAATTAGAATAATGTATTAAGTTAAAACAATTCTGAATTTATCTGTTTTGTTCTTATGATAAATTATATTTATCATAAGAAAAAATAGGATTATAATATTACTATACGTGAAATATTTCGTATTTCGGATTTGTTATTCAACGAAATCATATTTGTAATTTAATACATCATGTTCCGTGAAATGGAAACTGTTTTCTTATAGAGATCCTACATAAAGCTCTGGATTTGCCTCCAAATTCGATAAATATTCCTTAAAATTTTCGAAAGTACCGCCATTACATACAGGCACTATTTTAAAATATTTTTTACGCTCGCCACACATGTCGGCCACCTCATTCGATTACTTGCAAATAGCTTTATCTGTCAAACCCTCTTGCCGAGTGTCAAGTTTATTTGATTAATTATTGTTTTTATTAAACTGTTAACATCCATCCTCGATCGTTTGTCGTCATTGATATCTGAGCAGACAAAATGGTGAGTGGACATTTCCTCCGAAATTATTTTCATCTGTATTTTCACGAAGCATCTGTGTTCATATCTAAAGCGTACAAATTATTCGTGTTTCATTTCGTGGGCGTATCTGACAACTCTTATCTGGCGTAGGGTAATGTTTTCGTATGCAAATGTTTAATGTGAAACGTAATAAATTACAAAATTACCGTTCCAACCGATGCAACCAATACGTTTACCTTTGACCCTAAAATCTGGGACTGTAACATGATATTTACATTAATTCAACATATATTATTTGTCTCATTTTGTTGGGATAAGCAGAGATGATAGACTAATATATTTCTCTCCAGTCAATATTTTTTCATTACACATCCTCAATTAGAACTCCTGATGTTAATCATTTGGGTGACAGATAACACATCCATAATAGTCACACTTCCGCTGTTTTTATGTTTCGGTAGTATATGTACATCAGTTTGGTCAATCTGAAAAGATTCCCTTGTTAGAATTTTGTTTTCTGTAATGAAACATAAGGTGTCTCTGGTTAAGTTAGTTGCACTTTTATAATTGCTAAAATTAATCACGCTGGCTATGATATTTTTCTAAAAAATTACAAATTTTTTTTTCAATAAGTAATATCTTTTGATATTAAAATAATATCAAAACTCAAAACATAAATACGCAGAATTCGTTGACGAGCATGATGACTTTAGTATTTCAAGTATTCAAGTAAATTGAAATAGCATGTCTGCGGTAGGTTTGTTACATTCAGCATGTAGATTCAGACTTGTTTATGAGGGAAATGTGCACATATTAAAAATATTCTAACGAGATGCTAAAAACAATTTACGCACTGTCTGAACCCCAGGTGATAATATAATATGATAGAGTAGCTTGTTGGTCTAATGGTTATGACTCTTGCCTAGTAATCCATTGGTTGGTGGTTTGAGCTCCATTCCATACCAGCAAGTTAGTCCTATTTTTATAGCAAAAGCATTTAGCTTAGTTTGAAAATATGTAGTAAGAATATTGATGACACATATTCCGTGTTGGCATCTCGATTTAAAAAAATACACATGATTTTTTTTTTTTAATTATTTGTCATTTTCTTTCCTATATTTGTTGAACCAAGAAGTTTCCATATTTTAAAATAAATTCACAATTCAGAAATGTAATAAAAATTATTAAGATGTTTTTTTCTATTATTAAAACTATTTTATGCAATTAATGTGCATTTTTCCACTTATAGGATAGCACCGAGGATGGCTCTTCGCAGACCAGACCCGCCCCGCTGCAGCCAACTGAGAATAAGACACTGCAGCAGCAGAAAGCGGGCAAAGCCAATGAGAATGTTTCTCTGACTGACAACAGTCTTCTGGTAAGCTGGAGCCATTACTACTGATTCTGATGCCCTCGAAACTTGACTAGTAAAATATAAAATTATAATTAAACTCACATAGAGATAACATCGTTTATGTTTTTCACCCAATTGAATTTATTGAAATGCTTTCCACAAATTTTAATTTATTTTTCTTCAATTTAATTTTCATAACGTTGATTTCATTTTCTCGCTTCCAATAGTTTAGCCAACAGTTACTTTTTTTAAATATTGAATATATTATACCATAATAAAATGTATTCTCTATTTTTAAGTCAAACATTGTACTCAATTTTTTTTAATAAATTTGTCCATATCTCCACAATATGGTTTTGGTTTCAAACTAAATTTATTAGCCTCCTTTGTGTCTAGATATTCGTAACAACTGCTACATCAACACCAGCGTAGCTTGTGTGTTTAAAAAGTCGTTGACGCCTTTTATAAACTAAATTGTCTTGAAATCCAACAGGTAGACATATCAGATGCTCTCAGCGAAAAGGATAAAGTAAAGTTTACCGTACACACGCGTACATCCCTCCCCGAGTTCCAGAAGACTGACTTCTTTGTGGTTAGGCAGCACGAGGAGTTCATATGGCTGCATGATCGCTTCGAGGAAAACGAGGAGTATGCCGGCTTTATCGTAAGTCAACTTTAAGTTTTCTTTTACGCAAATACAATTTTTGGTTTTAGATTTGGTGTTATTTTTTTGCAAAGAAGTAACATATCACGCTGACTGTAAATGCTTGTGATTCAATTTTAGTCAAAATAAACATTTTTATGCCATTTTTTATACATGTTTATTTTACAATCTTCCTTTAAAAGGTAGTAGGTATATTTAAAACATTCTGAAAACGTAAAAAATACATTTTATTGTAACTTGTGCTCGTATTTTTAAATTTTTAAAGTACATTTATCGCAACAGTTTAAATGCTTTCATATAAGGTTAGAAAAAACAAAAGGCAGTCCTCGTAATCCAGTGTCATTGGCGCTGTTTTCTCATACAGAGGTTTCCGGGTTCGATCCTGGTTTGATCACAATGTGATTTCCTCACTCGAGCTTGAGTGTTTGTGTGATGTGTTTCGCTACAGTCTCATGGACTATTGTGGCGTTAAAACATCAACAAAATGAGGTTTTTTTTCAATTCCAATGATATCATCTATATCCCGTGCTTCATAGTTTTGAATATTTATTTTCAAATGAGATGAATTTTATACAATCTCTAATGTATTTAGATCATAGATAAATAAAATAAACTAAAACCTGTTTTCAAGCACATTATACAATATAACTCATACATTTTCAATGGATTCAAATCAAAAGTTGTTGTTCCAAAATATATTACATGTGCTTTACTTATTTCTAATAATTCAAAATTATTTTGAGACCAACATTATTAACATGTAAGTAACGTAACATGTAAAGTAACATACAGGTTATTTGGAAAACATTAATAACCTTGCAGGACTATATTCCTGCCTCGATTATGAGTCGAAAATGTTCAAGCTATCATGACCTAATATCAATAGTTATGGAGATATGTGACATTAAAGTTTGAATTTTTTTTCCAATATTTCTCACTTATTTTTTGTAAAATGTTGGACTATCATTACACTATAGACGTACCAGTATAATATGAAAAATTCATTCCCTTTAATACAAGTCAAATAAAATAATAAAAACCTTTGAATTCCAATTGGAAAACATTCCAATTGGAAGTTTTTCAGGGTTATTATCATTATTATCATTATGTATTGAAACGAATGAATTTTTCGTAATCGACATAAATTACTGTAATGATAGTCCAACGTTTTACAAAAAAATAGTTAGAAATATTGAGAAAAAAATGCAAACTTTGATGTCGCATATCCCCATAACTATTGATATTGGGTCATGATTGCTTGAATATTTTCGACTTATAATCAAGGCAAGAATATAGTCCTGCGAATTTATTAATGTTTTCCAAATAACCCTGTATATGCATAAATAACCCTAGTTTTTATCCAGTGTGATCATATTTTCCAATACATGATTAGAAAATTCTATTGATTATTCTCGAAAACGATTTGCATACATATCTAAACTCAAGTGGTTACATACGAAGTTGACAGTAAATTTGATGAAAATGAATTGTTTAAACAAAAAGGTAATAATTGTACGTTTCTTATCACCCTGACAAAGAAAATTTTTTTCAATGCTAGTTGAATAAATACATAAGTTCATGTGATTGAATGATTATGAGCAAAGTTAATAATGATCATTATATTTTAATTATGCTCACTAGGGATGGGCGTTGAATGGATGGACTAGTTCAAATCAACCGTTGACGTTGCGTCGACGGTTTACGTTTATCGCATGGACTAGTTGAATTCGTAGACGGTGGACGGTGGACGATTCGAGATTCAACATAGTGCAAAGCAACGAGCGAGAGCAAGACAAAACGTCTCCGTTTATTTCTCTCTCATCTCTCGCTGTCGACTTGTAGACGTCATAGACGGCTCGATGGGTAATTTCATTTCAACTCTAAAGTACACGACCATAGAGTGCAGATCTGTACACGAACTATGACAGAGACTTGAAATTTGAATGCATGCGTAGGGTGAGATAGGCTTAATAAGCTATTATCTATTATTTTTTACTTGATTTGTGCGATGTGCATGTGCGACGTTTCGGTGAATTCCTAATTTTGCGCTGTATAAAATAAAACAATTCTGTTTAATTATTTTATTTTTTATTTAACTTATATTTTACTGCTTACACCTGATATTGTTGTGTATACCTACTTCTTTCTTTATTATATATAGAAAAAAGTATATAAAACAATATGTAAAAGCCTATAATGTGCATAGACAAGTAAATAATAAAATATTTCTTTTTACATATAAGCACAAGTAGTGGTTTTACTTTCCCCGAAACTATATTCCTTCGAACTTCTTTAAATTTTAAAAATTAACATAATAAAAATAGCCAACGGTTGAGCCGTCGAGCAGCGTCGCGTCGAACCGTAGACAGTTAACCATCGTCCCGATGTTTAGATAGAACGTCCGCGACGTCCGCGTAACGAAGTTGATGCGTCAACTAGTTGACGAATTCAACTAGTTGATCGTCTCGTCGATGGACGGACGTGGACGATCTCATTTCGTCGGCGGTAAATACGTCGACGACCCATCACTAATGCTCACCAATATCAGGCGAAGGTGTTTCTTGAAAGCATTTAATACTCTCATTGAACCGCTCCCTTGGCAGATACCACCCGCACCTCCTCGCCCTGATTTCGATGCCAGCCGGGAGAAGCTGCAGCGCCTGGGGGAGGGGGAGGGAGCACTCACCCGCGGAGAGTTCCTCAAAATGAAAGAGGAGTTGGAAGAGTGAGTTATATACTTTATTACCACTGTTTACATTTATTAAGAGATGACGGATTTAAATTCACTTTATTACTTAAACTTAATATTTCTAGTACGTGTACAACACTGGCCATTTCAGAGCTTTTTATAAGCTAGTTAAAATATTCTATTTTTATTTAAAATGCAAAACAATTTATGTGTATTAGACTTGTATCAAAGCAAATGAATTTTAATATTCATTGTAAATTATTGTGGTGATAGTTCAACATTTTACAGAAAATAAATCAGAAATATTTTTAAAAAATGCAAACTTTGAAGTCGCTTATCTCTATAACTATCAATACACAACTAACAAACAATGTAAAGAATATTTTTATTCAAAATTTAAGGAAGAAGACTCCCCAAAAGTTTCTGCTATAAGCTGCGAGACACTGTATATTGAACTTTACCGACAAATCTCTAAGATGAGAGATTAAAATTTCATCTATGGTCACACACCGTTTGAATAACACAAAGAAAAAATACTGGTAGATTGCTTATCAAAATAATGCAACCTTATAATCGTCACAGTATACCCAGAACAGTGGTTTATCACCAGCCTGTCGGCGAGTTATTAGACTGCTCTTGCGTTGACGCTAGGGTTGTCACTTTATTTTTACTCCCTTTCTTTTAACTCGTAGCATCTGAGATTCCAACACGTAAGGTAGACACGAAACCCGAAAATTTCTGTAATTAGTATACCTGGTTTCTGCACATAAATTGCAAGAACGCTGATTAACATCAACGTAGACTTTTAAAAACTCACAGTCTTTGTGATAATCAACACACCTTGTTAGTAAAGCACCACAAACATAAAAAAAGCCATTTTTTTCAGGAAGCGCATTTTTTTCTGTGAATGGCACCGAAGGCACGGCCCTTACTGCCGTCGCCTTGTGCCCCCATATTCTATGTCAATGTGTGCGTCACAGTGCATGCGTACACGGCACCAAGCACGCATGCACACATTCTAATGGGTAGCGGCCAGTTTGTATGAAGACGTATTACTGTTCTTAGTATACTGTGTAATCGTCTTGTCAAATTTGCTCTTTATATGTAACTCTTTAATTTGACAACTATTTTATTATGTTGGAAATAACCATATTTTTAATCATAATTATTAAGTATTAAGGTTCTTTTGCCTTTCAGTAACCATTGTAAAGAACTGTAGGATTTTATAATTTCAGCGAGTACCTGGCAACGTTCAAGAAAACAGTGGCAATGCACGAAGTGTTCCTGACTCGCCTGGCAGCACACCCCGTTTTCCGGAAAGACTCCCACCTGCGGGTTTTCCTGGAATACGACCAGGACTTGTGTGCCAAGCCAAAGAGGAAGATGGACATCTTCGGCGGACTGGTTAGCATATATATATGTTTTACATGTTCGCCTTTTGGTTTTGAAATATAACATTACATTTTGTATAAAATGTAATATAAAATATTTCCATTGGTGCTAACGACCATCACCCATCAAGCTCACACTGAATATACATTAAGCTATCTTTAATATTCTCTGTAATTTTATTTGTAGAACGGACTCTCAATATTTGTCCATCTTGATATTTGTCCTGTTTTTTGTTGAAACTTTTGTTTGATATTCACCCGAAAAGTTGGTACTTGTCTACCTGCGTCCCACGTGAGTCGGTCACTCTCGGGAAATAATTCTAATTACAAGCATAAAAACAATTTCTGGGGAACCATCAGGATAACAGTCACCAGAATTGACATTACCTGATCTCGTAATGGAAGGTGACTCCTTTTACAACAATACCCTAAACTCTATAAAAAAACTCTTAACAAAAAATTATTGTTTTTTTCATCCAAAATTTCAATTTCCAGTTAAAATAATATTTATATAGGCCTAAAGTATATTTACAGCATTTCGATGAATAAATCTCTGTCATATCGATAAAGCATTAATTAATAACTAGTAATTTTTTCAGTACCGATAAATCGGTGTTTATTATTATTATTATTAAATTTTTATTAAATGTTTATTATTATTAAATGACATTTAATTGCTTGATATATACATATAAATATTGGATAATATGTAGCAAGCCTCTCAGCATTATTAATTAGAATGTACATATTTGCGATGATTTTGAATAGATAGCGGAATTTGGGTCTGGAAACAGATTAAACAGTTTTAGTTAATTCCTATGGGATAAGTTAATTTAATATTCATCCATTTTGATATTCATCCTTCCTTCGGGAACGGTTTAACGATGAATATTGAGGGGTACACTGTACTCTATATTTACTTTATTAGATTTTCTTTTTTTTATTTGTGCAATGGAACTTGTGAAGTAAACATTGTGTGAAAAGAAAAAAATTGTACTGATGACTCATTACATGTACAAAATTTCATTTGGACTGGATCAAAATAGTAAAATTCACTTTACAAAGATTTTGCTACCGGCTACAGGCTATAATGTATTAAGATTTATTTCAGCATCTTTCAGTTTATTTTCAAACACTGTACATTATATACTGAGGCACTTCATCTACTGAGCCAAATGCTAAAATCCTAATCATATAGACGCTTGACAATGGTGTGATGTGATTTCAGGTGAAGTCTCTAGGAAATACGACAGATGAGATTTACCTCAGTGCCACTGTTCGGGATGTCAATGATTTCTTCGAGCAGGAAATGAGCTTCTTATCGGAGTACAACAATCACCTCAAGGAGGCTACGCAACGATCTGACAAGATGACCAGCAAACACAAAGGTCCCAATACACATATCTCTTTAAAGTACTTTGACTAACTTTTTCATTCAAGTTATAGGAAGTTAGTAAACATGGCTTCAGATAAGGATTCATATGCATATATACACATTTTGTCAGTGTATAATATGAGTAGCTCGTTGGTCTTGTGGTTAGGACCCTCGCCTCGTGATTCAAAGGTCCCAGGTTCGAACCTCACTCCAGACCCGCAAATTACTCCTATTTTAATACCACAAGCGTTTAGCTTAGTTTGAAAATAGTAAGAATATTGATGTGACACGTATTCCGTGTTCGCATCTCTATTTTTTTTTTTAATAAAATAAAAATAGTATGCCAACGAGCTAAAGGCGAGCGGGGACTTTATGACGGTGACTGGTCTCATCCCCCCGTGCGTCTCGTCCTGCTAGCCACCCCTATTTAGTGCTGTACATACCTACATCGATTTCACAAATTCTAGCGGGCGTAGTGATTCATACCACTATATCATAGTCACTCACCACGCACATTCCTTATGCACCCGCATTTCTTACACTCGCCTTCAGTTCGTTGGCCGACTATACATGTGAGCATTTTTAGTTACCAGTCACTTGGATGGGCAGAATCTATTAGTAGCCAATGTACAGTGCGGCGGAGTGATCGTTTGTGTGATAAGCTGAAAAAACGGTGTCTAAAAACAAAATATACATCCAATGTCTGAACTACCCACATATACTGCAAAAGCTGTTTTTTCTCTGTACATAGATAACTCTTATATACCATATATAAAACTAAAGAATATCTGTCACAGAAAAATAAATTATATAAAAATATGACCTCCAAATGCTTGTGTGTTCTATTTTCTACAAGTTATCTATCTGACACTCATTTTAACTTGTTGAGGGCCAAAAAAACATAGATAAAAGTAAATCACCAAGGCCAAAGATTTTATGAATTTTTTGTGATTTTTCTTTTTACGAAAAAACCATGAAAACATGCGTATATTAAAAAAAAACACACACACATTCTTATCATTTTATCGTAATTGTCGTAATGCAATGATTTTTTGTCGTTTAAGTAAAAAAAAAATTTTTTTTTCAATTCCGATAATTTAATCCATTTTTCAATGCCAGTGCAACATTATACGAAAAATAATAATTTATTTTTATTTGTTTATTAGAGACAATTCTACTATTATTATTTGATGCTAACCTAGTAATTTTCTTCTGTGTGGTATATTTTGTTGCACGGCACGGCACACAATGGGACATCGCACTCATAACACGTAAATATGAGACACTTTCACACACCCACATATTTAAAAAAAAAACGCAACAAAATTTCGTATATTTTTGTTAATAAATCACCGTTAGTATTCAATTGAATCATAAACCAAGAAAAACTGACAAATATTGTATATATTTGTGTATATGTTACAGCGAATTTGCATTTTTAGTGAGACTACACTTTCACTAGTAGAAATGTACTTTTCCCGGTCGGGCAGAGTCTGGGTAGTGAAAACATCTAAATCAACGAATTCTCAGATTCACTACACATTATCCGTGAAAATGTATTTTGTTTACGAATGCGCGCATTACTCAAAGCATAGACAATATATCGGTGAAACTATCAATTTGTACACGTAATTCTTAAAGCGTAGAAAGTATAAAGGCGGCACTTCACTAGGCGATTTTTATTAATTTTGCGGTCCTATTTTAACTCCTAAATTAAAATAGGACAGCGGCACCGCAAAACGAATACGAATCGCGAAGTAAGGTGTCGGCTGAAAGATCGCGCACTCGGGTTTTTTTTATGATATCTGACGACTGCCGGAACAAAACGAGGTTATGTCACCATGTAAATATTGGGGGGTTAAGGGAAAATTTTTATTAATGAATATGTATTTTGTCAATTAAGTTTATTAAATATGTTTTTTTTATAACAATACAACAAAAGTTTATTTCTTACAAATATAGAAACATGAATAAACATACACCTGGTATTATTAATTTTAAACGAACCTTTAAAAGTGCGTCAAGTAACAAACACTCAATGCGAAAAATAAAAAATCAAAGAGATTCTAAGTCATCATTTACGTTTGAATTCATTCAGATTCTTCCGCATTTCCAATTTTCTATCTTTTTATCAAAAATATGTAATGTCATTTGCGCTTCTTGTTTGCGCTCTGTAAAGCACGTGTAAAGTGGGTGGTAGACATACAACATGAAGTGCGCGGTTTTTAGGTTCGCAAACTTACTCGGCTCGACGTCGGTGACAGACATGAAGCTTGCTCACACCGTATCATTTTTATGAGTTTAATCGACTGTCGTTTGAATTACAAGATGATCAGAATTTCGTAAGTGTTCGCGATTAAAATTTTAAAAATATATTACCTTTTAGTTACCTACCTAAACTAATCCAGTCCAGAAGTGTGACAGTTCGAGAAACAGAACTATCGCCACAGAATAGAGAATATTCTATCGCTCAAAGGATAAAAATTAGAAATACTGTCGCTTTGTGGTGACTTTGGACTAGACTAGTGTAGAATGAGACACAAAACGCAAAATATATCTTGAAAAACTAGGTCCATGTGCCATTAGAATCTTGTTATAAAATCATATAATGAAGAATTGGTGCAGCCGAAACTTTCAACATTTCAAAATGACTATTTTAATAATATCTGTTACCTACATAATGTTGATATGCACGGAAGAAATTAATAATGCAGTTAGAACCTTGTTCACGCAATAACTTATTAAATTGTTATTCAAGGCCCGTTTGTTTCAATTTGGATAAATAAAAGTTTGTTTAAAAGCATAGATTTTTACAGAAACGGATTTCCGACTTGTCAAATTTAATTTTTGACAGTTCGGAAACCAATAAATTCACTAGTAAGTAGAAGTTAAAATATTGTATTCATTTCTATTGGTGAAAAACTCTTTGAATATGATAAGAATGACCTTGAACATAATTTCTTTAAAATGCCACTGAATGATGGACTCATTAGAAAAACAGATTCACTGTAACATATACGTATACAAATATATCGAAAATCGAAAAAAATAAATTGTATTTCCCGCGCACTTTGTGCGTGACCTTGAATGACGGAATATTTGAATTTCGATTGCGCAACACGCGTTCGGGGCGCCATCTACAACTATTCTATACGATTTTGACGGCAGAAAAACTTCTATTTTGATTATTTATTTAAAATATAATCCGTGATGTTTTTGAGTTGAAAATGGAACGACAGGTCACCACGGGATTTCTCTACTGGGAAAAAATCACGTTTTTCAAATTCGATACGCGGCCGTCGAGAAATAATTAATTTTGTGCCTGTCGCATATATCCGACAGTGGCACTCTGGGCCCTGTCATTGTCTGTCGCACAGGTCCGACGTGGCCCGAGGGGGGCGTTAAAGATAATGTATTTTTAATCACATACTTCTGTTTTAATCACATACACATAATACATGTTTCTGGAACAGACTGTAACACACACTTAGGTCCGTTGGTACAAGTTGGATTAAAAAAAAGTTTGTTTAAAGCATAGATTTTGCGTTCTCCACTAATCAAACAATCCGTTTTGCCAAAAATATATACTTTAAATGAACTTTTATTTTAATCCAACTTGTAACAACCGGGCCTAAGCCAATTAAATTCTTAAATGAAAACTAGTCTATCTTCCAGGCTATTGTGGTCTGGATGCTACGCTATATACCAAAAACCTACCCATATCAAAATAATTATGAATATTCAAACATCTGAAATGAACACGTTTTTTAAATGAACATTTTGTTTATATGTGCTTGTATTTCATATTACAGTAAAACCTCGTTAATTCAAAATTCAAGGAACCCAAAAAAATTGCAATGCGATTGCAAAATTTGCCAAAAATCACAAAACTCATGAAAAAAGCCGTTAATTCTGTGAAACACGTCTGTATTTTAGCATATTTCAAGAAATCATTTCGAAAACTCAATATTCATTATGCTAATACAAAGATCGTGACATTTCTATTACTAAAGTACCCAATATTCACATACTGGCTTGGTTATTCTTGTGAAAAATATTGAAATATTTTTTTCAAATTTGTCAAATTTCAAAAAAAAAAAGAATTATGTCAATTAAAATTTATGGTACAAGGGACTAAAGATTATTGATTGCCAGGGTTTTCGAATTACCAGGGTTAATTTACTATGAAATTAACATTTTGGGATGACTTGTGGGCTTGAAAAAATTCTAATTATGGCGAATTTCAAATTATCGAGTTTTGAATTAACTGGGTTTTACTGTACTACAATGTCAGTTGCATAACATACTGATTTTTCATCAAATGATAAATAACATATTTTCTATTGTACAGAATACATAGCTGCCTGAATGTTTGTTAATTTTGAAACATTCTTGATGATTTACAGAAGTGGCAGACTCCTACATAAAGCTGTCAAGTTGCATCCTGCACCTGGCGACACTGGAACAACCACCAATGGAACGGTTCTTGACAAAAGTTTCTGAGACTTTTGAAAAGTGCAGGGTTAGCTAATGTTATATAATATTTAGCATCTTAGATTGCATTTATACTTTTCTTGATTTTGAATAAGACCCATTGTCAGTTCATGTGGATGCTAACATAATAAGGCATTCAGCAAACAAAGGAAGTTATTTAAAACTAACATTGCCCCTAAGAAATGGAGGCCCGTGGTTCGAATCCAGGTTCCAGCATTTAACTTTTCAGTTTTATTATTTGATATTTGTGTATTTCTCTTAATTTAATTTATTTATTATTAAAATATTACGAGACTCGTTTCCTTAAATAAATGAAAATTATAAATAACATATATACAGTAAAAGCTCGTTAATACAAACAACTATAATTCGAAATTCGGTATAATTCGAAAAATTTAATGATATTTTATCCCCCTCAAATGAACTTTCATACAAAATGCTTCCTATAATTCGAAAAAATGGCTAATTCTAAATACGAAAAAATTTCAGACAAAATTATGAAATTTGACACAAAAGTCATTTGTGTAAATTTTAACATTTTCTCACCATTTGCTAGTGTTTTTATACCTGCGCTGACCGCATTTATGACCGCTCACAGGCCTTTGAACATCTATATGACAGTAATAAAAGTCATAAAACATCCCCAACTGGCCGGTGGCCGCGCGCACAGGGTAAGGCTGTTTAAGGGTACGCGCGCACTAGCGTTTTTTCGCCGCGCGGCGGCATAATGTCGCACCGCAGTGTTGTAACAAAGGCTTTTGAATCGTAGTGCGCGCACTTAGCGGCAAAATAACGCAGCGGCGAAAAATCTGTGAAATGTTACAACTCTCTTGCGGCGCGGCGGTCAGCGGCAAAAAAACGCATCTTTTTAAAGTCATGACCGCGCGCACTAAGCGCCGTTTCGCTGTACCATATATTTTATGTGAAAGAACAATGGGCTACAAGCAATAATTCTGCTGATCTAGATGAAGATTTTAATATTGAAATGCTAATTACGAAAGTTGAAAGAAGACCACCATTGTATGATATCACTTCAAAAGAATATAGTGATAGAAACATTAAACATTTCTGAATGGAGTATTTTTATGTGATAGAAGGTCCAACTAGTTTTAAAAGTTCATAAAAACATTCTTTATTCATTCGATAATATTGGAAGAATTTTTCGTTAAGTTCACCAAATATTTTAAAGAACTGCCCGTAAATGATCAGCGGCATTATGCCGTAGTGCGCGTGCCTGCTGTTTTCGCCGCGCGTCAAAATGTCGCAGGTTTTTTCGCCGCGCGGCGAAAAAACGCTAGTGCGCGCGTACCCTTATGACTGCTGTTTTATGATATCCCGCCAAAAGACGAGATTAGTTGAAGTTTTGTCGCCAGTTTTGGAGTTTTAAATTGTTACATCTTTGTGTTTTATTAAGATTGAAAATATATCGCGTGAAAACATTATGTCATTGACTTTTTTTTGTGCTTTTATCTGTGATTTCCGTGAAAACTTTCGATATTTTAGTCTCTTCATTTACGATTTTAATATATTTTTTGTTATTTGATAAGAGTGAAGAATATTAGACATTTTATTACGTTCACGTGTTAGATTTTAGTTATTTTCGCATTTTATTTTGACTAATGTTTCGTTTCAAATTAAAATGGCGTCAGTTCGCAGCGCTTACAAAACTTTAACTATTTAAATGAAAATGGATTTGATTAAAGACGTGGACAGAAACATTAAGAAATAAGCAAATAAATCGCGCCAAAATTGAAAAATGCAGTGAAGTGATGTACAATATTTGCTGTTTTCATTTTTTCTGTTTTAAAATTGAATTGATGTCTCAAGATCACTTATCAAAGTAAATTATTTTAATTTTATTGAAACAACTGACAAAAATGAATGCAATATTGGCCAAATAAATGTGTTTAAAAATACATGTTAAAAAATGCATTTGTTTGTACACTTGGAAATGTTTAGAAAGTATGTTGATGGTTTAAAAACTTCCTACTAATTCTACTTCCCTAATTCGAAATTCGAATTTTTTTGTTGAATTTCGGTCCCCTGAATTTCGTATTAAAGAGCTTTTACTGTATATATATATTGCGTAATATTCCTATCACAAATATCATATTACAAAAACATACGGTTCGTATAAAATATCCGCAACCAGTTACAGTTAAATATGAGATGTAACTGTTGTTGAGTACCGATAATTGTCAGATAATTGTGAAAAATCAGTTACCAATCATCGACACAATAAGATAAAAATCTCATAGACCAGTTAATGTATCACCGGTTGAATTGCCATCACTATCTCAAAATTATTTTAATTTTTGCAGAAAATTGAGGGCCGAGTGGCGACAGACCAAGATCTTAAATTGGCAGATACTTTCAGATACTACCAACGGGACTCCCACGCTGCCAAGTGCCTGCTCGTCAGAAGATTGAGGTACAATTTCATACAAATATCCCTCCCGTTGAATAGAATCCTGGGCGAAAATTTTGAAATTTTTAAAAATGTTCCAGGTGTCTTCAGACTTATGAGGCAGCCAACCGGAGTTTAGAAAAGGCTCGGGCTAAAAATAAGGACGTCCACGCTGTAAGTTACATCACTAAAAAGTATTTTAATTGATCATATTTTTTAATCAAACTGAATTTGAATGTTGTCTGATTAAACTAATTATGTTATGTCTGTCCCACTCTATTGCCAGCCTTTGGAAGTACAAGAGGTGTGTATCGTATTTCCCGTTAATGAAATCTCATATTACAATGATATGAACGCGTATCAATCAATCACGATTGATAGCCGCGAGGCGCTTCGCGTCCTTTCTATATCAAAATTAAAATGCACTTGCCAAGGGAGGGGGAGCGGGAAATTTAAAACAACACCACCACCAATATTTGAATATTTACACAATTTATTTAATTAAACAGAATTCTTATTATTATTATTATTATTATTATTATTATTATTGATAATGGGCAGGCAGCTTAAGCTGATAGGCCCATATCACTGTCTCTCATTTGAATATCCAGCCTATTCTTAAATTGATTGATACTGGCTGCAGGCACAACGCCCTCAGGCAAACTGTTCCACATATTGACCACTCTATTGCTTAATGCAAGCTTTCTTGGGTTACACGAAAACCGAGACTTGTTTAACTTCAGGTGATGTCCTCGAAGGCCCACATTAGTGTTAAATGCAAACATGTCTGTCATATTAGGCTTTCTTTATCTTTAGCTAAAACATATCTTTAGACTTATCAACTAAAAAAAATATATCACTAACCTAAAACTAATCCTAGCCTAAACGCAAGCAGTCCTGATTCGCAAACGTTATCGTGTCCTATCACTCGTTGCACAAAACATATTTCACTATCCGCGGCCCTCATAACCGCGGCCATGGTTGCCGCGGGTGGCTCCTTTTGGCACACCGCATCGCGCGGATGCGGCCGAGCGCGGGGGGGCCCTCCCGTGCCGCGCGCGTCGGTCGCGAGATCCGCGCCGTCATCTGGCGGGGGCGCGGTGTCCTATCCCAGGCCACACGCTCTGTCCCGCCGATAGTCGCCACTGCGTTGCATCGTCGGGAGACATCTGGCCTTCCTCCTGGAACTCCTCGTGGAGGACCGGCCGCCATCCGAGGCAAGGCGGCCATCCTCGTCGCCGCGTCTTCTTCTCTACGGGTGGCGTCCCGAGGCTGGACTCGCCCTCGCCGGGAGGGCAGTCGGGGCGAACTAACTCGGGCTTGCCGCGCCGATCTCTCTTCTCCCTGCCCAGGGAGCCTCTCCCCGCGCACCCCTTCTCCATACTCACAACCCGCGCGGGGGTCGGATACATCCGAAACTTTCGCGCGGAAACATTTTCGGCGCGAAAACCATTATACCCGTGGGCAATGTTCGTAAATTACTGCTTGCGTTATTATATCTAATACTAGCTACGAAATAATATTTACACTATAACAAATCTTATTCTAACATAACATTATCTTACTCTAAAATAATAATCTTACTCTAGGGTAACAATATAATTTTTAACGCAGCAAAACAGGACTGCGTTGTTCGCTCGCATCTGTTTTCCTGGCCCAAAAAAAAAAGGTCGACTTAAGGTCGGAATTGCTAGAATAAAGCGATTTCGGAGCGGCACAAATTAACGCGGTTATATCAACAAATTTAATCTATATTTTCCATATTGGTACATACTAAAGAGATACAGAACTAATCTCGCAAGATTAACTAATTTTTCACAGACAACTTTGGGGCCTTTCTCCAAATAACGTAAAAGAATTCAATCATTCCTCGACTTACGACCGCTCACACTTTTGACCACGAACTTTTAAGTAAAGACAAAAGTCATTGTAAATTGCAATACGGTAGAGAGGTCGTAATTTATTTTGTCATTGTTTTGTCGCAGTGAATTTGAACTTTTACTTTATTCTTACTTGAGATTTCTAATCCCCCAAATGGCTAGCAATAATGACATTAGAAAGAGAAGGACGAATATCTTAGAAATGAAAATAAAATAACAATTAATTAATATAATTAAATATCCAGGCGGAGCAAGCTCAGACTGCAGCTTGTACCAGGTTTGAGGCCATGTCCGCTCGGGGGAGAGAAGAGCTGCTAGACTTCCGCGCCCGAAGAGTACAAGCCTTTAGGAAAAGGTACCAAATACCATAATTCATGATTTTATTTCCTGTTTTTTATTTTCATTTGGGTAAAATAATTCAAACGATGAGTCACATTAAAGTGTTTTGGGTTGTTCTTAAATGATGAATAG
The DNA here is from genome assembly GCA_016648135.1 of Agrypnia vestita. NCBI lineage: Eukaryota > Metazoa > Arthropoda > Insecta > Trichoptera > Phryganeidae > Agrypnia > Agrypnia vestita. The sequence continues at coordinate 1,572 of JADDOH010023302.1, read as the reverse complement.
CCACGGTGTAATCATTTTAGTGCAATTGAGAATGTGTTACAGTCTTGTGGAGATGGCCGAGCTGGAGATAAAGCACGCCCGCGCGCAGCAGGAGCTCTTCCGAAGATCGCTGGTAGCACTGCTCGAGTGTCAGTGAGGCGCCGTCTCTCACACCAGATGAAACTAAATGTCCGAAACAAAAGAGCCGAAGAAAATAAAAAGCATTTGGAACACCGGCCTGTATTAACGGGCGGGATGGGCGGGAAAGTGTCAAAAATGGAGTAAATTGCTCATCATTTTTTCCTTTTAGTTTTTTAATTTAACATATTTTTTTGGTGATTATATCATAATATACGATGTATGAAAAGTAGATATGTATTAAAAATTATATAAACAAAGTTTAACAGATCGATTATATTTAAAAAAAAAATTGAATTTATGACATTTTATTTAGTTTTTATCATTTATTGGGAAAGTTATTTCCGTTGATTTAAATAATATTTTTATCTTTATTGTCTTCAAGTCAGGATATATATTTTTTATTATCAAAGAATTGCAGATCGTAATTTCATACTTTATATCAATAAGTTAAATATATTGCTCTTTGTAAAAACTATTATAGTAATCATGTCCATTTTCTTTTCTGTAAACATTGTGCCCTTATTTTGCAACATAATCTCAAAAACTAATGTTGAGCGTGCACTCGAATCAGCCGCTTTGCAGGAAAGATCATACCGGTATGAATTTAGCAATTATTTTCCCTCGCGCTTTTAAGAACGCAGCGTACTTGAGAACAAATAAGCTCTACTCGGTGACAGATAAAATACAGGGTGTCATTAAAAATTAATTGCCTCGTTGGAATACGTACCATGAATATTATATTTTTTTAACTGCCTTTTATTAATATTTGTAATTTGTAATGTTAAAGAGGGAGTCCTTTTGTTGATTTCCTTTATTTTTAGGTGCCCACAAAAATCCACTCTCCGTAGTCACAAATAATGTTTTATGTATTATGTTCATCACAATTAACCTTAGCCCAAGAATTTATTATTATTATAATATTATATTTCAATGTCTTTTACTATTTTTCCAAAAAATATTATGTATATTATATTGCTTTAATAATGTTATTTTAATTCTTTTATAGTAAAATTATTTTCAGCTTTGAGTCATGTAGATTTTTGGTTGGAAAGGGTCCAAATAAAAGCTGACATTTTTTTTTAAATATTATTTTGTTTAATTTTAAGTATCTATCTTTGTTTTTTTAATTTTTTCTATTATAAAAATCTCAGTATGTGTATTCACTTTAATTGTTATATTATTTAGAATATGTATGTATATGAGATAACATTTAAGACAGGTTTCCTTTTCTATGTGACTGAATCACGTTGGATTAAAATTATATTTTTACAACAAACGACATAACTCGATCATTGCAGCGAGCGGTGTGTTTATTTTATGTCTTCCAGTTGCCCTTAAAAGCAGCTATCAACACTCATTTTTTAATTGTGTTATTCTTCATGCAGCACTTTTAAGAAGCCTTACTTTGAAATCTAATATGAAAACTTATTTGAACCTGCCTGTGGATTCCAA